>OZ023270.1:27482686-27574258 GCA_964006375.1 Tillus elongatus
GCAACTTGAATGGGGATAAATATTTAGAACTGCTCCAAAATAATGTCGTGCCAACTTTGACAAACTTATATCCAGATCCAGCAAACCTACAAGTTCCTGCCAAGAAAATATGGTTTCAGCAAGATGGAGCACCGCCCCATCATCAAATCAATGTCCGGCAGTACCTGAACCAAATTTTTCCAAATCGGTGGATAGGGAGGCGCGGATCGATAGAATGGCCAGCACGATCTCCTGATCTGTCGCTATTAGACTACTTTTTGTGGGGATATGTCAAAAGTATTGTATACAAAACTAAGCCCCTCAACTTAGATGACTTAAAAAGACGAATCACGCTTGCGATTAGATCAGTCACGCCTGAGATGTTGAGTAATGTTAGAAGACATTTCTATACCAGATTAGCATGTTGCCAAGATGTTCGTGGCGAGCATTTTGAACATTTACTACATTGACATTAATTTTTTTTTGTTTTTTTAAATTATTAAGAAATAATCAGTATTTCTTATTAGAATTTGTGAAATAAAATAATTTTCTATTTTTAATGTTAATTTTTGTAATAAATCTGAAAATACTTAATATTTCCGAAACAGTTGAAGATAGGTATAGGACATTGTACATGAATTATGTCTAGAATTTTCTGAAGAATCCAAAAAATTAATAATATACAGGGGCTTGTATTTAAAATAAGAAAGTTGGTATTGGCCACTGTCACATGACGCACCCTATATAATTTTTTTTTCTTGAAAAAGATGCGCAGTTAAAAATACAAATCGACGTGTCCAAGCGTTTTTCCCAACACGTCCTCATTTATCCGTTATCGAATTTATTCCATTTGGCTGTTCCACACTGTATATATATATATATATATATATATATATATATATATATATATATATATATATATATATATATATATATATATATATATATATAAGTATATACATACATATAAAAATCTCGGGACGCAGCAAGTGCGTTATGGTAGTGAATTTTCATAAAAATGTTTTTATTGAAAATATGTGTGTTTTCTTTTTAAGAAAGCAGGCATCAAATTTGATTACCAGTATAACATATATAGTAAAAACAATGTGCCATGTTTCATCAAAATAACTTGATTGTTTGAAAACGTACAGAAATTTCCAAAAGTAAACCAAAAGTGTTACTGAAAAAATCCGTTTCCTGGTCAACCTTATAGGTTAATAGCAAATTGAGCTTTTCAAATATGAAGCATTTAATCAAAATTCGCAACCACAACGCACTTGCTGCCTCCAGAATGTCTTAACTTACAAACATGCATTATATTTCGATGGAAAATGCAAAAAAATAAGGCGATTTCGACAAAAAAAAAAATTATTTGTATCACCAACGCCCTGTGATTGTCGCAATAATTTTTTAATATGTAGCTCAAAACACCGTATAATTAATGTATAAAATATTTTTTCATATCTTGTATAATAACGAATATATTGAGCTTTATTGATTTTTTACGAAAATTCGACAAAAATTATATACCATTAAACAATAAACTCTATAGCTAAGGCTACTGCCAAGCATCAGAGAAAGGGTCTATTAGAAATGAATTTTCTGGAAATATTTTAGTAAAATGAAGGACAATGACGGTTGAAACTAAGAGTTCGGTGTATGTAAAACATTCTTCTTGAGACATTTTCTTTCCATAGATCGTATTAGATTCAAGTTATTTGCCTAAATGTTGCGAATTTTGACGTTTTCAATTGTCACTTTGACGTTTTGAGGAAACCCCCAATTGATTTTTCTTTAAATGCCCATAACTTTTTTGTATTTTGACCTACAGAGCTAAATTTTGGTAGGTGGCACACCTATAACGATATAAACCAGCTTACCAAATTTGGTTGCCCTTACTTTGTTAATTTTGGAGATATAAATATTTTGCGAAAGAAAACACAAATTTTTCCGGGAAAACCTCGGCGGATTTTCCTGGCTAACAAAATTATCCAAGCGACTTGCGAAAGGAATGTACTCACCAATTTTGACGTTTAAAATCGCAATTTTGACGTTTTGAGGAAAATCCAAATTTATTTTTCTTTGAATGCCTGTAACTTTTTTATCCTTCAACCTACGGAGCTAAATTTTGGTAGGTAACTTGCCTATAATGAAGTAAATCCGCATATGAAATTTGGTTGCCCTTACTTTGTTAATTCCGGAGATATAAATTTTTTTCGAAAGAAAATACAAAATTTTCCGGAAAACCTGGACCGATTTTCCTGGCTAACGAACTTATCCAAGCCATTTGGAAAAGAAATTTATTCACCAAATTTAATCAAAATCGGCCCATTATTTTTTGAGTTATCGGTGTGATACATATATATATATATATATATATATATATATATATATATATATATATATATATATATATATATATATATATATATATATATATATATATATATATATATATATATATATATATATATATATATATATATATATATATATATATATATATATATATATATATATATATATATATATATATATATAAACATATAAAAATTTAAACCGACCCCGGATATGTGTTCTGGGGGGCCTAATTAGCGCTCATTTGAAGAAATTTTTTCAAAATTCAAAAGTCGGGATCTCCTCATTAGTGAATTTTTTTAAAGAAAAAATAACTAAAAATGGAAACTGACCCCGGATATGGGTTCTTGGGGCCATAGTTCGCGCTTATTTGCAAAAACTTTTTTATAAATCAAAAGTCGGGGTCTCCCCATTAGTAAATTTAAGGTTAGAAGGTAAAATATAAACAGACACTTCGAAGGTAAGCCCATTTTGAGCCATTTTCTCGGTTTTGTTTATCATCGACAGTTGTCGGTAGAAATTGCTTCATCACCATGCGATTACATTGCGATTTTTCAAAATAATATACTGGTTACCGTTTGATATTAGCATATACAGTTGTATTTATCATCGGCAATTCGCAACGGAAATTGCTTCATTGACTTTTCTTACTCATTTAAGGTTGGAAAGTAAAATATAAACAGACACTTCAAAGGTAAGCCCATTTTGAGCAATTTTCTCCGTTATGTTTATCATTGACAGTTGTCGGTAGAAATTGCTTCATTACCATGCGATTACATTGCGATTTTTCAAAATAATATACTGGTTACCGTTTGCTATTAGCATATACAGTTGTATTTATCATCGGCAATTCGCAACGGAATTTGCTTCATTGACTTTACTAAAGTGTCATTCATTCACCTCACTGTCCGGGGAATTTGGGTCTTTAACGTGCCCAACATCGCATGGGCACGGGACCGACGGCTTTACGCCCGTTGGGAATGGTGGAACGTGCAGATTACTTTGCTCAATCACAATGGCACAACCTCTGTTGATGTTACTGATGTACCAAAAAAGGGAGGAGAGGCACACGTTTTTCCCCCTGAGGCTGAAAATTTACTGTTTACATTTCCGTTTTCCTACTGCTTTCCGCAAAATATGTCAAATATCGATTTATGTAGATGACGCCATATTTTAAATTATTAAAATGATAAAAACATCTGTTCACCCCTTGATTTCCTTCTATATCACGTTTTTCCCCCTAGACCACAATTGCTGAAAATTAACTGTTTACATTTCCGTTTTCCTACTGCTTTCCGCAAAATATGTCAAATATCGATCTATGTACATGACGCAATACTATCATTTATTTACATTATGAAAACATTTGTTCACCCCTTGATTGCCTTCTATATTTAAAATGACCCTTGCTTATACTCATCTGGCAACAGTGCACATCGTCCCGCGTCCACAGTGATGTTAACCCTACCGATTTTTCGGTAGATCTACCGATTTCCAATAAAGTCTACCGATCTACCGATTCGACACAAAATTCTACCGAAAAACAAGCAGTGATTAGCTGTCTTAGCTTTATAATGAAACTCATTACAGTTTTCAGTGACCTACCTTTTCAACCATTTATAGATGGATTTGACTTGTAGTTTACAGCAGGATCCTGCAAACTTTATAGGCTTTTTAATTGCTCATTCTGCATTGGATAATATTGTTACGTTCTAAGGGGTTCTGGATTTGTTGACTAACAAAACACAGCTTTTCTAACTACTATTTTATTATAACCAACTCTTTTCCAACTCCAATATCAACTAAAATATTCCTCTATATTACTAAATGTCCATAGAACTATATTCCACTATTTGCCTTCTATGATCGCTTCTTATACACCAACACTTACTGCTGACTCGCTTAATACTCTATGCACACTTACTGTACGTCACACTAACTCAATACTGAACGAACTCGCTCTATGTGGCGTTCGTCTATTTATACTCTCCATAGAGATACTACAGCTTTTACACTGTTCTACACCTGTCACTTCTGGTTTCTGGTCCCTTCTAGAAATATACACCCACTACAACCGGCCTCTGATCATAGAAGTAACAAAGATCATAAACACAAATCTCATACATGGATATGGCAATATGTTTTTGACTGATTTTTAAGTATTAGTTGTTTTTCTTTCTGTCTGAGAAGTGATATTATATTGTGTATTATACATGTAGACGCAAATGAATCTAGTGTTGTGAGAATTATTGTTTGATTGAGACTATTTTATTATTTCATCGAATAAAATATTTTTTATTACTTTTTTTTTGCTATTCATAGCATAATTTCGGAACATTCAATTCGTTTTATATACTTGTCATCTATTATTATTTTGCCTTACATTTGGAAAGTGATATTCCAATTGCGATGTATCATGTAAGTACAAATAAATATAGTGTTATAAGAATTTTTATTTGATTCAGACGATTTTGTTGATCATTTTTCATTAAATAAGATGTTTTTAGTTGTTCTCCCATACGTCTTTTTTTTCACGTAGGTGTGAGTTTATTCCTTCTCATGTTAATTGTTTCTTTGTTGTCTATATATTAGTCAATAGCAATTTATTTGCCTTGTTGGAGAAGTTATCTATTTCACGTTAATTAAATAAATGTTGTCCAGATTTGAGTTTAATTGAATTATTCATTGAACAGGGTAGGTACGTAACCTGTTCAAATATAGCTTGCAAAGAAGATGCATGTTCAAATATGCATCTTCCACGAAAGCGAGTATCTACCTAATTTAGAAATTAGCAATAATTTGATTTCTAATAAAGTAGCGTACAGAAAACCCGTATATACTGTTTTTAAACGAATCTACAAGGCTTTGCATTTATGTAAAAATCTACCGATTTTGTGCGCCATCTACCGAAAGATAGATAATGTAAAATCTACCGATTTTATGCGCTATCTACCGAAAAAATTGATACTTTCTACCGAAAAAATGACCGTCTGGGTTAACATCACTGCGCGTCCAGTTCACGTTCCGATTTCGCCCGAATTGTATGTTTACTAAAGAGGCACTTTAAACACAGGATTTCCCATAGACTTATAATTTATATATCTATGGGATTACCTATATATATATATATATTAATTAATGTTTGAATCATATGTTTTTCAATGAAACCGTGTTCTAAACCTACACTGGTTATATTTCAACAATTTACACATGCATATTTGGAATATTTCTAGGGTTAATTGGGCACTTTTGTAGTAGTGAAATTTGGGTAAAAATTTAAAGATGGATGCCAGTAGCAATTTGAGCTTTAAATTAGAATGCAAGGCAGAAGTAAACACAGATGAAGATTTCAAGATGGAAATAGGAAAACAAGATTTCCATGCACTAGTGGATTTAAAACAGGAATACTGTAGTGATAGCGACCGTTCTGAAAATGATTGCAAAACAAGTTTAAATGCCGATGTTTGCCAACAACTGGTCAGTAAGTGTGATTATGTAAATGATCAATCCTCAAGAAATGCTGATTTCAAATGCATGAGTAAAGAAAGTCCTTTTAAATCTGATACTACGGCCCGGAAAAGGTATATGTCCGCACATAGTTCCTCCAACCACCGAACTATTGAACAGAGAGCTTTTAAATGTGAATTGTGTGATTACTCTTGTTTACGGAAAACGCTGCTGTCAAGACACATCATCTACAAACATAGAAGTATCGAAGAGAGACCTTTTAAATGTAAGCTGTGTGATTACGCCTGTGTCACGAGAGTGCAACTGTCAAACCACAGCATCTCCAAACACAGAAGTCTTGAGGAGAGACCTTTTAAATGTGAACAGTGTGATTACACTAGTGTACTGAAAGATACTCTGTCAAGACATGTGCTCAAACACAGAAGTATTAATGACAGACCTTTTAAATGTGAGTTGTGTAATTACACTAGTATCACGAGAGTTCAACTGTCACACCACAACATCTCCAAACACAGAAGTATCGAAGAGAGACCATTTAAATGTGAACTGTGTGATTACGCTACTGCACGGAAAGGGCTGCTGTCAAAGCACATCGTTTATAGACACAAAAGTATTGAGGAGAGACCTTTTAAATGTGAATTGTGTAATTATACTAGTGTATATAAGGGACATCTGTCAACACACATAATCCTTAAACACAGCAGTAGGGAGAGACGCTTTAAATGTGAGTTCTGTGATTACACTAGCGTATTGAAAGGGGATATGTCAAAACACATAATCCGCAAACATAGAAGTATTGAGGAGAGACCTTTTAAATGTGAGTTCTGTGATTACACTAGCGTACAGAAAGGGGATATGTCAAGACACATCACCTCAAAACACAGGAGTATTAAAGAGAGACCTTTTAAATGTGAGTTCTGTAATTACACCAGTGTACAGAAAGACTATCTGGCAAGACACATTCTATCCAAACATAGAAGTATCGAAGAGAGGCCTTTTAAATGTAAGTTCTGTGATTATTCTAGTGTACACAAAGCGAATCTATCATCACACATACTCTTTAAACACGAAAGTGTAAAGGAAAGACCTTTTAAATGTGAGTTGTGTGATTACACTAGTGTACGAAAAGGGGATATGTCAAAACATGTTATCTACAAACACAGGAGTATTGAAGAGAGACCTTTTAAATGTGACTTCTGTGATTTCACCAGTGTGCAGAAACGGGATATGTCAAGACATGTCGCATCCAAACATAGAAGTATTGAAGAGAGACCTTTTAAATTTGTATTGTGTGATTACTCTAGCGTAGAGAAAAATGTCTGTCAAGAGGCGTCATCTCCAGACATTAAACTATTCAAGAGAGACCTCAGTGAATTTGCAGGTGAAGCCACGAACAGTTCTAGATAAACTGAATAGATAAAGTTTGGCATCTTAAGGCCGGTATCCACTTATATTAAATGACTCGTAACGTAACAGTGAACATGTTACGATACGGCTAGTGGAGACAAAAAACTGTTGCATATTACCCGTAACCACTCCTAGAGTACAACCCATCCCCAAGAAAGAATCCAAGGCGCTTCCTAGCAACTACAGGCCTATTTCTCTCCTTTCAGTCGTCTCTAAAGTGATGGAAAAGTATATAAACACCGAATTACTAAAATTTCTTGAAAAACAGTCTAATCCACGACAGGCAGTATGGATTCCGTCAGCGCAGATCGACTGCCGACCTCCTTTCCTTTGTCACCCATTCTTGGAACAAGTCCATGGAACAACACGGTGAATCCCAGATTGTTGCTCTAGACATATCCAAAGCATTCGACCAGGTCTGGCACGCAGCGCTGCTCAATAAACTTCCGGCCTATGACCTACCACCAAAACTCTGTATGTGGACAGCAAATTTCCTTTCCAGCAGGAGCATATCTGTTGTTGTGGATGGCCATTTCTCTAAACTGTATCCAATTAATGCAGAAGTTCCTCAAGGTTCAGTTTTAGCCCCTACTTTGTTTCTTCTCCACGTCAATGACCTCCTCTCTAGCACATCCAACCCAGTTCACAGCTACGCGGATGACAGCACCCTCCATTCAAATATACAATATTCTAAGCCTGTCTCTTTAGCCCTATTAGATGAGGATCGCAGACTCATGGAGAGTTCTGTCTCCGTGGATCTCCAAAAAATATTAGACTGGGGAAGTAGAAATCTTGTACAATTCAACCCCACCAAAACTAAGTCAAGCTTTCTTTCCCACAAGAGATACACCAGCCCTAGACCCATCACAATGAACAACCAAGTTATCCAAAGTAATGAGTCATTTTCTCTTGTTGGCATTTCTGTGGATCGAAATCTTAATTGGCACCAACATGTCACATCAATTGCAGAAGCGGCTGCTAAGAAATTAGGTTTCCTCTTCCGGGCTCGCAAATACTTTTCACCAGCTAATCTCTATACCTTATATACTTCACAAATAAGGCCAAACCTCGAATACTGCTCCCACATCTGGGGTGCTGCTGCCGCTTTTACACTCGCTATCCTGGACTCCATTCAAAAGAGAGCTATACGTCTCATCGGTGACCGTACCCTCACCCAAAGGCTGCCATCCCTTGCCCACCGACGTGCTGTTGGTGATCTCTCTCTCTCTTTTATAGATATCTGCACGGGCACTGCTCAGAAGAGCTTTCCTCCATAGTTCCCCCACCTGCTGCCCCCAACAGATCTACCAGGGGAACAGCGCGAATGCATCCTTTTACTGTCCAGGTCACCAGACTTAGAACATCTTGTTATGCCCGCTCTTTTGTCCCGAGGACTTCCAAGTTGTGGAATTCCTTGCCGACACATGTTTTTCCTTCTCCGAACCTCCAAACCTTCAAGTCCAGAATTAACAAGCTGCCTCTTTCCTCCTTGTCAACACCCACGGTACGATAGTATTTAGGCTGTAAGCCCTCGTGGTGTGTTGTTGAAATTAAAAAAAAAAAAAACAACTAGACACGTGTAACCGTTACAACCCGAACCACCATTTGTTGGTTTTTTACCGTCCCATCAAAGAAACGACACGGTCACGCGCAGCTGCAAGTTGGGACCGGTGCTCTAGTTGTGTGTTGTGTACTGTTGCATTCAAAACTTCCAAACTTATTTATCAGTCGTCATTCGTCTGTGTTGTTGTGTAGTCTAGTCTTGAGTTGTGGTCTGGCTTTTGTGTGCATCTTTTTTTTTGTGTATGTGACCATGGAGTGGACTAAGGAAGCTACAATTAAATTAATAGAACGTTATCATGAAAAAACTATAATTTGGGATCCTCAACATCCCGACCATTTCAATAAAATTAAGAAGCAGGATGCGTGGATGGAGATTGCTGCCGACGGAGGAGGAATACTTTGATATAATTTTAAGATCCACCATCCCGGAGATTTTCGTTTTTTCTTGCTCAAAATCTGGTGGTGATAAAAAATATATGAAGCTGCTGCTAGCTGTAACTGCAGAGCGGCATTCGTATTGCTGAAGTCAGATAAGGACTCAGCGCTTTCTTGATGAGCGTCAAGAACAGGTCCACATATGTGGCGTAACCCCGCTCGGTTACGTTACGAGGTGATTGACACGGCCAAAAATAAAAAAAGTCAAAATGCGTGTCGTGTCATCTTGCAACACTCTGTAACATGTTCGGTGTTACGTTACGGGGCATTGGCTCATATGGATACCCGCCTTTACATGTACGTTATACTATTTTTGCATTGTGATTCCTTCTCTTTGCTGAGTTATTTAGATTACAAGTTTTTAAACATTTTATACTTGTTCAATATTTCCCAGTATGGTTCTGTTCCTTTACAGCTCCTTCCCCCTATTTCACACAGCACGGTTTTCTGCCGGAGCCATGTACGTCGAGGGCACTGTGTGTATCAATCATGCATTGATTAAAATGCAAGTTTTCGCACTATATGGTGTTCGCCGGAACAGTGAACGGCTACCGTAGCAGCACGGTTGGGAGACTGTGATGGTACGGTTCCGAGCCATGAAGGGCTCTAGAGAACTATGCAGGCATGTGTAGGCTTGCACACTTGCCGTGTTATGACACGGCGTCCTGTAATAACCATAATAATAATAAAATTTATTTTCAACAAAAGGCATACAAAATAAATTTTCAAACGAAAGAATATACAATATATATATATATATATATATATATATATATATATATATATATATATATATATATATATATATATATATATATATATATATATATATATATATATATATAACAAATGATGTTTTCTGCCGTATAATAATAAGGCAAACCAACTGTAAAATATAAGCACTAAAAATAAACACCTTTTCGCACAGAAGCATAGCTTGTGTGTGGGATTTTGGGAATTTGTATATCAAATCGCATAATAACAAAAAAAAACAATTATAATTTCAAGTCGCTCTGTACCCCCATCAACAAACAAACCCATCCAACATCGCAACCGGTCACCAGCATATAGGCACATACTCTCACATGAAAATGCATCATTTTATAGATAATACCTGAAAAAAACTGGCCAGCGTTCCGCTGTATTCATATTAGCACATTTCTTGCACCCACTATCTGAATTCACCGTACACACATAAATGCACAGCTTTGTTTTCACTACGTACATACCAGTCTTCGCACGCCCATTCATACATTTATACGTGCCCACATTAACTCACACCACATACCTCAATATGCCCTCCCCTACTTTCAAGATGCACACACATTCGCACACAAAATAACAGCGCCACACGCTCATGCACCCAAACATTTCATCAATATCAGCAGATTTTTCCAAGCCTGTTTATGGTGGCATAACCTGTCTATGAACAATTCGATGGACTACTTCACATTCAGTAAATATCCACTTTTTAATCTTAGTTTTAAATCTACTATATGGTCCAATGCTGCCAATGTCACCAGGCAGTGCGTTATAAAGTCGACCGCAATAAAACAAGTGACATTGCTGCCCCACAGTTTTCCGTGGCCTATTTGTCATCACTTTGTTACTCCTATTGCGGAATTCATACACAGGATTACCTAGCTCCAAGGTATCATTGCATCTCTTGAGATACAATATTGAACTCAAGCCGAATATTTGTTCTAGGTCCATCACGCCTGCTTCATGATATACGAGATGAGACGGGCAAGTACGTGCCCTTCCCATCATTAATCTGAGGATCCATCTCTGAGCTACCTTAACGTTTCTTAGGTGACACTCTGCAGCTCCACCCCAAGATATAATCCCATATCTCAAGTGACTTTCAACTAGTGAATAATATAATATTTTCATCTGTTTATACTCCAGAATGTTCTTCAGATACTTGAATATATAAACCAAATTTCTCAGTTTTTTTGTCAGAAAATCAGCATGCTTATGCCACCTTAGATTTGAATCTATTATTATTCCTAGATACTTAACTTTCATCGCGGACTTGACTTCAATATTTCTAGATCTATCTATGCTTAAAGATTGATATGATGGTCCGCTGTCCACATGGTTTTGAAAAAGCAACATAGCATGTCTTATTTACATTAATTGTAAGGTGGTTCTGGTCAAACCAGTTTTTTATTTTTACGAGATATGTCTCCACCTTTTCTCTAAGTGCATCCCAAGAATCAGCACTATAGAAAACCGCTGTGTCGTCTGCAAAACTTATTATATTTCCCGTTATTTCCTGCTGAAATAGTGAATTCAGATAGATAATAAACAACACCGGCCCCAAAACAATTCCCTGTGGCACACCATAGGTGCCATTTTTAAGCTCAATGTATGTTCCATTAATACATATGCACTGAAGGCGGTCACTTAGGTAACTCTGAAACAATTTCAAAGCCACCCCCATATCTAACAACTTATCAAGTAATATTCTGTGACTGACGGTATCAAACGCCTTCTCTAAGTCCAAAAAGACGCAAAGGTTCTGTCTACCAGAGTCCAGCGCCCCATATATCAACCCAGTCAAGGCAGCCATGGCATCCTCCGTGCTCTTACCTTCGGTAAAACCAAACTGACTTTTAGAAAGCACTTCATATTTTGATTAAAAAAATTGCACAATCTACTTTTTATTACTTTCTCTATCACTTTGGCAATATTTGACAAGAGTGACACCGGTGTATAGTTCGTCATATCCTCCCTCTCGTCTTTTTTATAAAGCGGCTTAATAACTGAAATTTTTAATATTCCAGGCACTTTACCCTCTTCCAAACATCTATTCAGCAGATAGGTCAAAGGCCTAACAATAACGCCGGAAATTTGAAGCAGGGTTTCAGATCTAAGTCCATCCAATCTCGGTGCTTTTCCTGGTTTCAATTCCCCTATCAGTTTTATAGCCTCTTCCTCAGATACTGGCAATAAATATATTGAGTTATTACTGTGCACCCTCTTTTCCTGCATCTCACTGGGCTCAAATTTTTTTGCCAATTCTTTTGCTATATTCGCATAATATTCATTAAATTCATTTGCTATCTTCCTTCTGTCTTCTATCAGTTCAGCATTTATCCTTATTTCTTTTATCTTCCTCATTCCGGTTTTTTCATTCGTAATTTTTTTTTACAGTTCCCATAAGTTTTTTGTACTGTTTTGTCCACGAATAATCTGTCTCTGATAATACCTTTTTTTTTTCCTTGTTTAATTAAGTCATTAACTCTGTTCCTATAGAATACGTATTCCTTCCTAAGTTCGACATCGTTGGGACTCTTTCTTGTTTTTCTATATAATTCATTTTTCTTATTTATAGATGTTATTATTCCCTTACTTATCCATTCTCTTCTGGCTTTGGTTTTATTTTTAATCCTTACTTTCTTGCTGATAAGAGCTATTGCACTCTTCAAAGTCTCTACGAGGGAAGACGCTGCACTTTCCAGATCATAGTTTCCATAAATTTCCGCCCAATTTTCAACAGATAATATTTTTTGTAACTCATTATAGTCTACGTACGTTCTATATCTCTCACATTTTTCATCCTTTGCTTCATTCCTGGGTGGCACCACCTGTGTAACGACTGAGAAATGATCTGTTATAGTTGTCTGAATAATCCCAGCCGATACATCATCCAGATCACGCACACCATGTATTATTATTTAGTATTCTGTGTGGATAGTGGAGATAAGGTAGATGTACTTTTGTTTATTAAAGCAAATTATTTAATTGAACTGATTATAATGGCTATTATTGAAATGAATAATGAACTGCTAATCACACCCGTTGAACAGCGACCAGTCTGCGACATCCGAAAGTAGTTGAAAAATTTAGAACTGTCCTCCTTCATATCGTTAAGTAATGTTGCAAATTCGGCCAATAAATGTCTTTTCTCAAGGAGTGGATGAATCCAGTATTTTCTTGTTTTTCGTGACTTTCTGTGTTGATGCCATAACATTATATAATAATAATATTTATTCACTCACTTTTCTGTACAAAAATTGTAAAGGAGTCACAAACAACTTTTTAGCCTAAACATACAACAAAAAATGAATGTGTATTGTTCGACTGACAGCTCCTAAATGTATGCAACCCCTGCATACACCAATTCATTTAGGCCGATGTACAATAATATCCTGGTCGAGTATATTTCATCCCGTAAGTGCTTAAGTTTACACAATAGGCAAATTTGCTTAACACCTTTGCTTGGTGATATAGTATGCCTATGATTAAGTTAAAAGAACCCTTGTTTTGTATTACTAAGCCTGTTTTAAAGCAAACAAAATCGTCAAACTAACTGATTTTTTCTGATATTAAAAAAATAATAATAATAAAAGGCACCTAATAAGAATTATCCATTTGCAATAACAAAAAATTTCGAAATCTCAATTGGCACCAACATGTCACATCAATTGCAGAAGCGGCTGCTAAGAAATTAGGTTTCCTCTTCCGGGCTCGCCAATACTTTTCACCAGCTAATCTCTATACCTTATATACTTCACAAATAAGGCCAAACCTCGAATACTGCCCCCACATCTGGGGTGCCGCTGCCGCTTCTACACTCGCTATCCTCGACTCCATTCAGAAGAGAGCTATACGTCTCAACGGTGACCCTACCCTCACCCAAAGGCTGCCATACCTTACCCACCGACGTGCCGTTGGTGACATCTCTCTCTCTTTTATAGATATCTGCACGGGCACTGCTCAGGCGAGCTTTCTTCCATAGTTTCTCCACCTGCTGCCTCCAACAGATCTACCAGGGGAACAGAGCTAATGCATCCTTTTACTGTCCAGGTCACCAGACATAGAACATCTTATTATGCCCGCTCTTTTGTCCCGAGGACTTCCAAGTTGTGGAATTCCTTGCCGGCACATGTTTTGGTACGTAGTAAGGTATCTCCCAAGGCAACATATATAGTAAATTTCATTAAAGCAGCTTTGTTATTTTCGGAGAAAAAATGTTTGAAACAAAATTCAAAATTTTCCCGGAAAACCTCGTCCGATTTTCCTGGCTAACGAACTCATCCAAGCTATTAATAAAAGAAAGGCACTTGCCGAGTTTCATTGAAATCGGTGAATTATTTTTTGAGTTATCAGACGGACACATATACACACACACACACACACACACACACATATATATATATATATATATATATATATATATATATATATATATATATATATATATATATATATATATATATATATATATATATATATAAATTGAAACTGACCCAGGATATCGGTTCTAGGGGTCCTAGTTCGCGCTGATTTGAAAAAATTTTTTGCAAAGGCTCAGCATCGATACCTCTCTATTAGTGAATTTTTTAAAATAAAAATTCACTAAAAAGACAGGTAAGGTTCATCAATGGAAACCATTATCTCGGCGGCCAGCACTGATAATCCTAATTCTGATAAATCGACCGAGACAGCACTATCGAAAATACATGTAAACAAAAATAATGAAATTGGGCCAGAAAATGGCAGAAAATAAATAGAAATAAAAACAAACATTCTCGACACATTAATAATCAGAAGGAAAGACCTAGTGAAGTTAAAAAGCAAAACAAAGCTAGTTGGAATTACATCTATCATGATATAGTCACGGGCTGTGGTACACACGAGGGTGTTGCAGCGACTTCATGGTTTTATGTGGGACGAATTAAGGGACAGGTAGGAATTTGGAATTAAGGTTGTTCATATAAAGCCGCCATCTTCTTTCTAAAAATATTTTGAACAATGCGGTGTTGCCAGATCCTCTCTTATCAAATACTAACTCTGATTTTTATAAAAGAACATTTATATGTTATTGCATTTTTGAGTCCACAGAATATTCTGGAACTTTTTTGTTGAGTTGAGTTGAGTTTTGAGATGGCCTTGAACTCTTCGTCCATCAGCCACAACTTTTTTGTATAACCTATCTTTCACTTATCTTGAGCCGCTAATACGGACTATGGAAATCAAATGTCTCAAGAAGGATGTTTTACATGTTTTTGCATCGAAATATAATACATGTTGGTAAGAAAATAAATTCTGGATGCGGCAAGTGCGTTATGGCAGCGAATTTTGATCAAATGCTTCATATTTTACTATATACGTTATACTGGTAACTAAATTTGATGCCTGCTTTCTTTTAAAAAAATTACATATTTGCTATTAAAAACATTTTTATGAAAATTCACTACCATAACGTACTTGCTGCGTCCAGAATTTTACTATATAGGTTATACTGGTCACCAAAATTCATGCCTGCTTTCTTAAATAAAAAGAAAACACACATTTGCAATAAAGACATTTTAATGAAAATTCACTACCATAACGCACTTGCTGCGTCCAGAGTTTTTTTTCTTCAACCAGCATAGCTGGAGGGCCGATTTTTCGGTGGTTCTTCCTTATTATGTTATTATATCATAAAATATTTTGAAACACAAATGACGGATTCGCTCTATAGTTTGTCGTATAGTTTCATAGGCAACTATTGAATTTTCGATGATTTTAAGTGACATTGATAAAATACGTGTCTTTAGTTATTAGGATTTTTCTTGAAAACGACAAAGTTTTTTGAAAAAATAGCAAAAGTAAAAAAAGTTTTTAAATTAAACTACCCATAAAATGAAATATTTTTTGACTCCGCAGACAGGTAAAAAAATTCTGTCACATTTTAACCCCTTAACGCTCACGCCCCTGTCTGACACGGGCGATGCCAGACGGACCATTTGCTACATGCCCGTGTGTCACACGGGCAACACGTTCAATGGCGATTCAAAGTTATGCATAAACGTCTAGGAGTCGGGGTATATTTCTAGTATATTATACCATTAGCCGACTCATTAGTTGAGCTACTAATGTATAGATGTCGCATGCTTCTAAGCCGCTAAACCGTAATTTTGTTACAGAGTTCTCGCTTTTGGTTCTGTGTTCCGTTAAATTACCTATTCATTGACTTTATACATTGGATGTTCTATGCTTTATACTCTGAACGTGTTCTGTGCTGTGAATGAGTATATAGTCAATGGTATATTGTTGTGTGTGTGTGTGTGTTTTGTTTCTTTAACGTCGGCCTATTTCCGCGACTATGGCCAATCACCGACGCCAGGGAGCAGTTTCACCTCACTATCCTGGAAATTTTGCCGAACCCCTGTCTTTCTGTAAGGAGGGTAGGGATCTTTAACGTGCCCAACATCGCATGGACACGGGACCGACGGCTTTACGCCCCCTCCGAAGGGCGGAACGTGCAGACATTCAACTTGCTCAAATACAATGCCAGAACCTCGGTTGATGTTAATTGTACAGTATGTACTGAAAAAGTGAAAGGAGTACGCCGGGATCGAACCCAGTACCCTTCGGTTCAAAGGCACACGTTCTTACCTCTGAACCACCGAGGTTCTGGTATATTGTTGTCTTGACAAGTTATAATATAATTAGCAACACTTGAGTTAGTTTATTGTTGCTGCAATTCAAATAACATGAGTGACACAGAAATCTCTACAGATTCCGATTATGTACATATATCAGAGAGTGATGGTAGTGATACTAGTTTGGGAGAAATTTATGATGAAAGTGACGTGGAAAGTACAGATAATGATGATAACACCTTACTTTTGGCCAGGAATTGGTATCAAATTAGTGTACAAGAACCTCCAGACCCCCCTCCAAGGTTTCCATTCACAGGAGAGTCCGGAATTAGTGTTGATCTGCCAGAAAGTACTAATGTATTGGGATTTTTTCAACTGTTTTTCGATGACCATCTCATCACCTTATTAGTTTCGGAGACGAATAGGTATGCAGAACAACAACCAGGTGGTTCCACTCGACAATGTCCACTTATAACAAACGACGAAATGCTTCTGTTTTTAGCAATTATCATGCTGCAAGGGATAGTAGTCAAACCAGTAGAGAAAATGTACTGGTCCAATTGTGAAGTGTTGAAAACACCTGTGTTCGGTAAGTTGATGAGCGCTAGGCGTTTTTTTCATATAAAAAAGAACCTTCATTTTTACAATAATGCAGAATTCAATCCAGACACCCACCCTTACCCAAAACTAAATAAAATATGGCCAGTATTTGATTACATAAATAGAAAATGTTCAAATATAAATACTCCGGAACGCGATGTGGCCATAGACGAAAGTCTTGTACTTTATAAGGGACGCCTAAGTTGGAAGCAATACATCCCCTTGAAAAGGGCACGTTTCGGGGTAAAACTATATATGTTGTGCGAGTCCAAAACTGGATATATGTACTCATGTATTATATACACAGGAAAAGGTACAAACTTCAGCGAGAAATATAAAGACATGCCTATATCATCTCAGGTTGTTCTCACTTTACTTGAACCCTTGTTCAATCGAGGCTACTGTCTGACTACTGACAACTTTTATACTTCTCCAACATTGGCTGACTACCTAATAAAATGTAAGACCGATATATATGGTACACTCAGAGTGAATAGAAGAGAAATTCCACCAGAACTACAAAAGAAAAAATTAAACAAAGACGATATAATAGCTTTTCAGAGAGGGAAAGTGATGATCATGAAGTGGAAGGATAAAAAAGATATTTGTTTGCTGTCAACTGTGCACAATTGTGAAATGACAGCAACAAGCAAAGTTGATAAAAATGGTACCTCAGTAAGGAAGCCAAAAGTTGTGCAAGATTATAACAATACAATGGGAGGAGTTGATCGCCTGGATCAACATTTGCACGATTATCCATGTACAAGAAAAAGAGGCAAAAAATATTACAAAAAAATCTGCTATCACCTACTGGACATAACAATATGGAACTCGCATGTATTATATAGACAAAATGGCGGCCAGAAATCTCATCTAGAATATAGGATAGCTTTAGTGGAAGCCATAATTGCAAGATGCCATTCTTCGACTATCAAAAGAAGAGGTCGTCCCAGTAGTCAACCTGGACCTTTGAGACTGACGGAAAGACATTTTCCTGAATTCATCCCTCCAACAGAAAAAAAAAGCTTCCCCATGCAGACAGTGTGTTGTGTGCTGTAGCAAAAGAGATGATAAAGGGAAAAGAAGGAGAAAAGAAACCAGATATTACTGCAAAGACTGTGATGTGGGTTTGTGCGCAGTTCCCTGCTTCAAGATTTACCATACTGAATTGAACTTTTAGGTAACCACAAACATAGCATTTTCCATAAACAGTATTGTACTTATATTGTAGCTATCGTGTGTAGGGTACTGTGGTACCTAGTTAGAGAATTGTATTTATTTTTATGATTTTTAGATAGGTACATTTTTACCCTATGGCAAAATTTGCTTCTACACCTCTGTGTTTTATTTGGCATGCCTTCTGCTATGCATTATGTCATGAATCTTTGGTTTCTCATTTCTTTGAAAAAATATATATATATTTCTTAGTTTTTGTATATAATTCCATCGAACCCTTCAAAAAAAATATTTCTACGCCAATGAATTCAACAAGAACTATGTAAAAGAGCTTACCAATAATGATAACTCTCATATATTTTATTTAGTCGTTGTATCCGCTTCTGATTTTGCGAAAATAAAATATAATAAATTAAATTCATTTTCTGGCACCCCTGGCGAAAAAAACATTTCTACGTCACTGAGATTTGGTAAAAATACTTAGAAAGACATGTACCCCAATAACCAATAATAAAAAAAAGTGACGATTTTGGCTCAAAAAAATCAAAAATAATATAATCCTTAAGGGGTTAAGGGTGCATCACCCCTATTCAACTTTGTGAAATACTTCAATTGAACTCGTTGAATGCTCTTGATACACTCAGAACGTGTACCAAAAATTGGCTTTTCTTATTTGAAGATTGAATATTTTATTTCTTACTGAGATTAATGAATTTTTTGAAAATTTGAAACCCCACTTTGAAAGTCTATAACTTCTGAGGGGTGTTACTTAGGGGTAAGTTGCGTTATATCACCCTGCTCTGCGTAGGTTCTTATGCGAAATATATCCTATATAGTACGAAGCTAATAAGCAACAGATTTGTGACAAGCACTTCTTTCTATTATAAGATCATGAAAAACACTAAACAAAGTTTAAAATGGAAATTACCTTCATCAGTCTGATTGGCTGTAAATATCTTTGAAATAATATGGGTACTACTTCATCTAGTAAACACATTTGTCCACTAATCTGGTAAAACTGGTCCACTGTAAATGTTTTGAACAGAGTCTTTGGTTTCTGAAGGTTTTCAAAATTCTGTAAGTTTCATGTTGCGAAGCCAAACATGAAGCCTTTGGGAACACTTAGAAGGAAATCTCAAATTATGAAAATGGAGTGGAATAACATATCTGTTTTTTATTTGAATGATTGAGAAATTATTAGAACTAGTTTAGAAGTTTTCATATCTGGGAAATTAGGTATGAGATATAAGTTCTCTTCTAGGGTGAACATGTACTTTGGAGCTCAGATAATGAAAATGTTGATGAATATCCTAAAATAATAAGTTCTTTGATGTGTACATACATTTTGTTCGATTGAATGGAGATACGTTCATCTTCCGGGAAGTCAAGTAAAAATCCAGAAGTAATAAGAATTGCAGATTTTCTTGCTCATTTTCGTAATTCACGTCTCAAAATACCAGTGCATGGAAATTTTCATGAAAATTTGACAGTCCCACAGAAATAATACGATGTTAAATACATGCGGATTTAAAAAGTGGTAATCATGGACGAAAATATCGTGGAAATTCATAAGAAATGGTCAAATTCCTTGACATATACTTATGGCAACTCTATACTGAGAAGACACACTCATTAGTTACCTAAATCGAGAAATATGCGGTAAATAATCAACGGGTCCCAAGTGGAAATGAATGAACTTACTTGTGAAGTGCAATTCCCGGATATTTCTTGTCACTTCTTACAACCATAAGCCGCACACAAAACCATTTCAGTTTGATTTGAATATTGGAAGGTTTAATTCACTTTTCACGTTCTCAAATCATTCAAAACTGTTTAGAGTCCAAAAAATGGCCGTCGTTCGATTTTACGTAACACTTGTCTCCCCATTTATAAATGCACGTCACTTGTCCCCCTCCTTTATGTCATTGGATGTACATGTATAGCACCGTTGATTTGCTTGCATGATTTTTACATTTATTTACTAGTTCATTTTTAGTGAATTTTCTTAAAAAAAAATTCACTAATGAGGAGATCCCGACTTTTGAATTTTGAAAAAATGTCTTCAAATGAGCGCTAATTAGGCCCCCCAGAACACATATCCGGGGTCATTTTCAATTTTTATATGTTATATATATATATATATATATATATATATATATATATATATATATATATATATATATATATATATATATATATATATATATATATATATATATATATATATATCACACCGATAACTCAAAAAAGAATTGGCCGATTTTGATTAAATTTGGTGAATAAATTCCTTTTGCAAATGGCTTAGATAAGTTCGTTAGCCAGGAAAATCTGCCAAGGTTTTCCCGAAAAATTTTGTGTTTTCTTTCGAAAAAAATTTATATCTCCGGAACTAACAAAGTAAGGCCAACCAATTTGGTACACGGGTTTACGTTCTTATACGTAAGTTACCCACCAAAATTTAGCCCTGTAGCTCAAAAGATAAAAAAGTTATAAGCAATGAAAGAAAAATACATTAGGGTTTTCCTCAAAACGTCAAAGTTGCGATTTAAAATGTCAAAATTGGCAACATTTAGGCAAAGAACTTGAATCTAATACGGGCTATGGAAATAAAATGTCTCAAAAAGGATGTTTTTCAAACCCTGAAGTTTTAGTTTCAACAGTCATTGTCCTTGATATTACTAAAATATTTCCAGAAAAATCATTTCAAATAGACCCTTTCTCTGATGCTTGGCAGTAGCCTTAGCTATAGAGTTTATCGTTTAATGAATGGTATATAATTTTTGTCGAATTTTCGTAAAAAATCAATAATCAATATATCCGTTATTATACAAGATATGAAAAAAATGTATATATTATTTATAGGGTGTCTTGAGCTACATCTTAAAAAATTATCACTGGGTAGCCCATAAGTCGTTGGTGATACAAATTTTCTTTTTTTTTTATCAAACACGCCTTATGTTATTGCATTTTCCATCAAAATATAATGCATGTTTGTAAGAAAAAAATTCTGGACGCAGCAAGTGCGTTATGACAGCGAACTTTATTTGTTTATGTAGAAATCATTGTTTGTGAAATTTTTGTTAAATTTTGGTAATTAGTACCTAATGTTTAATAAGTTATTGTAAAAAAAATGTTTTTGGATTTTTGCAAAAAAGTTATTTACAAGGTTTTGTCAAAAAGCTTTTTGTAAATAATTATATCTTGGTAGGTGGCTAAATACCTTGAGGAAGTTCGTTGGCCAGGAAAATCGGGCCAGTTTTTCGGGGATATTTTAAGTTAGTTTTCGAAAAATATTTGCCCTTTCTCCAACAACAAAGTTATTTTGATAAAATGTGGTACATTGTTCCCACTATATAGGTTATACTGGTAACTAAATTTGATGCCTGCTTTTCTTTAAAAAAAAAGACATATTTGTTATAAAAAACATTTTTATGAAAATTCACTACCATAACGCACTTGCTGCGTCCAGAGTTTTGTTTCTTGTCAATCGCATTTGTTTCTCTCGTTTATAAAACTTTGGAAAATATCGGTAAGTAATAATAGTAATAATAATAATAATAATAATTACAACAGATACCGGAAAATAGAAAGTAGATATAATACCAAAATTGTTAAATGAGAGTTAATAATATTAATAATTGTGTCTCGCCGCAGGAAATGGACTCGAGCACAGGTTTTATTAAATAGTTCTAAACAAGACCTACTAGGTAAAGGTGAAAGGTGCAGTTTAAGCAGAAGTCTTGCCCCCCCAACCTCCGGACCTGACCTGACTATCAGTTCGAATTATTAAAACGTTAGGGGAAGGAGAACTATGAGGTAATTAACCCTGGCATACATCAAGGTCATGCGAGCATAATACCTAGTATGCACATTACCTCATTGTTGTCCTTCCCCCAGCGTGTTAATTAGGCAAACTGATGGTCAGGGCCGGTCACGAGAATGGCAGGGGAACCCAGGTTTTGTTTATAACCATTTAATAAAACCTGTACTCGAGTTTATTTCCCACGGCGAGACACTCGTTTTCTTTTTCAATTATTAATATTGTTATCAACTCCCAATTATCAATGTTGGCATTATATCTACTTTCTATTTTTGGTTTTCTGATATGATTATTAATATTATTATTACTTACTGATATTTTCATTTAATTGAAAAGGAATAAATATTCAATGTAAATCCTAAACAGTACATTAAGTTTTATTTTGTAATCTAATTTAGAGTTAAATTTTTAGATCTGGCAACGCAGCTTCACATTTATCGTGATGTGACGTCATTTGCGACATGCGCAGTTTGTCTGTACCTGTACCGTGCCCTATAGCCCTATATTATATTATTCAACTTTACTATTTACTATAGGCAATTGGGTTTTGTGTTAGTCAGTATTATAACTGTTATAAATCTTAAGTTATCTGTTCTTAGTAATGCGACAAGTAAGCATGTTTAATGGTGCATCTGACTGTGGCGGATTTTAGAGGTAACACCAAGACGCCAAGAGGTAAATAATCATTTGATTAAACATTAAACATGGATGCAAGTGCCAGTGCCAGTAGCGATTTGGAATTTAAGTTCGAGTGCAAGGAAGAAGTAGAAATGGACGAATATTTCAAAATAGAAACAACAGAACATGATTTGACTGAACTTGTCGATTTAAAAAAGGAATACTGTAGCGATAGCGACAGTTCTGGTAATAACGATTGCAAAACGAGTTTTAATACTGATGTTTGCAAACAGCCTGACAGTGAGTGTGATTTAGGTGATCACTGTAATTTACAACAGACAGACTTATCAAGGAATGCTGTTTCTAAACAAAGGGGTAGTCAAGAGAAACCTATTAAATGTGACCCATGTGATTACGCTATAGCTGGGAAAACAAGTCTGTTGGCACCTATTCGATATGCACATTTTAGATGCAAGTTGTGTGATTACAAGAGTATATACAAAGGTGATCTGTCAAGACACATCATTTCCAAACACACAAGTCCTGAAGAGAGGCAGTTTAAATGCACGTTGTGTGATCACACATGTGTAAATAAAAGGAAGTTGTCAAAGCAATTCATCTGCCAACACCTCATCTCCAAACGCAAAAGTTCTAGACAGAGGCATTTTAAATGTGAACTGTGTGATTATGTTAGTGTATGGAAAGGGGCTCTGTCAAAACACGTAATCTCCAAACACAGAAGCATGGAAGAGAGACCTTTTAAATGTGAGTTGTGTGATTACGCTAGTGTACAAAATGGCCAATTGTCATCACACATCATCTCTAAACACAGAAACATTGAAGAGAGACCTTTTAAATGTGAACTGTGCGATTACAGTTGTGTACAGAAAGCGCATCTGTCAAGACACTGCATCTTAAAACACAGAAGTATTGAAGAGAGACCTTTTAAATGTGAACTGTGTGATTATACTAGTGTGTGGAAAGGGGCTCTGTCAAAACATGTAATCTCCAAACACAGAAGCATGGAAGACAGACCTTTTAAATGTGAGTTGTGTGATTACACTTGTGTACAGAATGGTCAATTGTCGTTACATATCGTCTCTAAACACAGAAACATTGAAGAGAGACCTTTTAAATGTGAACTGTGTGATTATGCTAGTGTATGGAAAGGGGCTCTGTTAAGACATGTAATCTCCAAACACAGAAGTATTGAAGAGAGACCTTTTAAATGTGAGTTGTGTGATTACACTAGTGTAGGGAAAGGGCGTTTGTTAAGACACATTATCTCAAAACACACAAGTATTGAAGAGAGACCTTTTAAATGCAAGCTGTGTGATTATGCTAGTGTAGCAAAAGAGTATCTCTCAAGTCACATCATCTCCAAACACAGAAATATTGAAGAGAGGCCTTTTAAATGTGAACGGTGTGATTATGCAACAGTAAATAAAGGGAATTTGTCATCACATATCATCTTCAAACACAGAAATATTGAAGAGAGACCTTTTAAATGTAAGCTATGTGATTATGCTTGCGTACAGAAGGGTAGTCTGTCAACACACATCATCTCCAAACACAGAAGTATTGAGGAGAGACCTTTTAAATGTGAACTGTGTGATTACACAACAGTAAATAAAGGCCATCTGTCAAGACACATCATCTCAAAACACAGAAGTATTGAAGAGAGACCTTTTAAATGTGAACTGTGTGATTACACTAGTGTGAGGAAAGAGTATCTGTCAAAACACGTAATCTACAAACACAGAAGTATTGAGGACAGACCTTTTAAATGTGAACTTTGTGGTTATACTAGTGTGGAAATGAGGCATCTGGCAAGACACATAATCTCCAAACACAGAAGCATTGAAGAGCGACCTTATAAATGTGAACTGTGCGATTACACAACAGTAAATAAAAGGGATTTGTCAAAACACATCGTCTCAAAGCACAGAAGTATTGAAGAGGGACCTTTTAATTGTGCACTGTGCGATTACACTAGTGTATGCAAACGAGATCTGTCAAGACACATCATTTGTAAACACAGGAGTATTCAAAATTAACATTTTCATTACCATTACAGCCTAAACAGGGTGTTTCTAATTTGCAGGTCAGCAGGTTGACTGCAGGTCAGCATGTTATAATGTAAAAACTTTGCAGGTCAGTGCAATTTCTTGCAAGGTAGACTATGTTCTATCTATACACGCTATGCTGATATTATAAAACTACACCAATCAACTGCCACCCTTATATTTAACATTAGTTGCAGCAGGTTGATATGTTTTACTTAAAAAAGTCTTCAGGTCAGTGCAATATCCTGCAGGTCAGAGCAATTTCTACCTACACATAACATCCTGATATTATAAAACTCTACCAATCAATCCCTACCCCATACTTCACATAAGTGGCTGCAGATTGATATGGTTTTACTTTAAAAACTGTGCAGGTCAGAGCAATTTCTTGCAAGTCAGACTTTTTTTTACCTACACATGATATGCTGATATAAAACTATATCAGCCAACCCCCACCCCCATACTTCACATAATAGGCACTAAGTTGATATGTTTTACTTTAAAAACTCTGCAGGTCTGTGTAATTTCTTGCAGGGCAGATTATTTTCTATCTATACACGACATAATAATATTATAAAACTACACCAACCAACCTGCCCTACCCCCATACTTCACATAAGTAAGTGACTGCAGGTTGATCAGTTTTATTTTAAAAACTGTGCAGATCAGTGCAATTTCCAGCAAATCAGACTACTTTTTACATATACAGAATATGCTGATATTATACAACTACACCAACTAACCCCCACCTTTGTACTTGATATAAGTGGCTGCAGGTTGATATATTTTACTTTAAAAACTCTGCAGGTCGGTGCAATTTCTTGCAGGGCTGACCATTTTCTACCTATACACGATATTGTGATATTACAAATGTACACCAATCAACCCCACCCCTATACTTCACATAATTGGCTGCAGGTTGATATGCTTTACTTTCAAAGTTCTGCAAGTCAGTGCAGTTTCCTGCAGGTCAAACAATTTTCTACCTACATAAGATATGCTGATATTATAAAACTATACCAACCAAGCCCCAGCTTTATACTTCACATGATTGGCTGCAGGGTTGATGTGTTTTACTTTAAAAAGTTCGGTGCAATTTCCTGCAGGTCAGGCCATTTTTACCTAAACCTAATGATATACTGATATTTGAAAACTATACCAACCAGTTGTCAGCCCCATACTTAACATAATTGGCTGCATAGGTAGGAAATGGTCTAACCTGCAGGAAATTGCACTGACCTGCAACGTTTTTAAGCTGTACCATATCAACCTGCAGCGTTAATTATGGGGGTGGGGGTTGCTTGATGTACTTTTATAATATCAACATATCGTGTATAGGTAGGAAATGGTCTGACCTGCAAATAATTGCACTGACCTGCAAAGTTTTTAAGCCGTATAATATCAACCTGTAGCCCAATTACGGGGGTGGGGGTTGGTTGGTGTACTTTTATAATATCAACATATCTTGTATAGGTAGAAAATTGTCTGACTTGCAACAAATTGCACTGACCTGCAAAGTTTTTAAGCTGTACCATATCAACCTGCAGCCAATTACGTAAATTACGGGGGTGGGTGTTGGTATACTTTTATAATATCAATAAATCGTGTGTAGGTAGGAAATAGTCTGGACTGTAGGAAATTGCACTGCCTGCAAAGTTTTTAAACTGTGCCAAAATAACCTGAAGCCAATTATGGGGGTAGGGGTTGGTTGGTGTACTTTTATAATATCAAAATATCGGGTATAGGTAAGAAGTGGTCTGACCTGCGGGAAATTGCACTGACCTGCAAAGTTTTTATAAACTAACATATCAACCTGCAGCCACTTACGTGAATTATGAGGGTGGGGGTTGTTTGGTGTACATTTATAATATAAACATATCATGTGTAGGTAGGAAATGGTATGACTTGCAGGAAATTGCACTGACCTGCAGAGTTTTTACATTAATACCCGCTAACCTGCAAATTAGCTAGACCCGCCTAAACATAATGACTTGCTCTGGTGGTACTTTTAATTTTGTTACAAATCATCATCTGTACCAAATTATCTATAAGCTTTTCCTTGACTCTGGATCTTCTTTTTTTTTTTTTTTTTTGGTAAACGTGTGTTGTAGACACGTCACTAGTAAACAAACAATTCGGGTGGAATCGTAGCGCAGAAGTGGACGCTGGATGATGTGCACTGTTGCCAGATGAGTATTACGAAGAGTCATTTTAAATATAGAAGGAAATCAAGGGGTGAACAAATGTTTTTATAATGTAAATAAATTATAATATGGCGTCATCTACATAAATCGATATATGACATATTTTGCGGAAAGCAGTAGGAAAACGGAAGAAACGTGGGCCTCTGGACCCAAGGGTACTGGGTTCAATCCCAGATTTCCCCTCTCCTCCCTTTTTAAGTACATCAGTAACATCAACAGAGGTTGTGTCATTCTGATTGAGCAAGGTAATCTGCACATTCCGCACTTCCCTGGAGGCGTAAAGCCGTCGGTCCCGTGCTAATGCGATGTTGGGCACGTTAAAGACCCAAATTTCCCGGACGGTGAGTTGAATGAATCACTTTAGTAAAGTGAATGAAACAATTTCCGTTGAGAATTGCTGATGGTAAATACAACTGTATATGCTAATAGCAAACGGTATCCAGTATATTTTTTTAAGTCTAAATGTTTCATGGTAATGAAGCAATTTCTACTGACAACTGTCGATGATAAACCGAGAAAATGGCTCAAAATGAGCTTCCCTTCGGACTGTACGTTTTTATTTTAGTTTCCGACCTTAAATGAGTGTGAAAAGTCAATGAAGCAATTTCCATTGCGAATTGCCGAAGATAAATACAACTGTATATGCTAATTGCAATCGGTATCCAGTATATTTTTTTAAGCCGAAATGTTTCATGGTACCCTATGTGAAAACTGGAACCTGTGATGAGCACTGATAAGTACACTTGGAGAACCCAAATCACCACAACACAAATTTCAAAGACCTTACGATCGTTTCGTTGACCACGTCAACGTCATCAGAGGATGAAAAATTCTAAAAAAAATGATTGATTTTTGATTATTTTTTTAAAGTTTTTTTTAATGAATTTTTCATCCTCTGATGACGTGACGTGGTCAACGGAACGATTGTACGGTCTTTGAAATATGTTTTGTAATTTGGGTTCTCCAAGTGTACTTATCAGTGCTCATCACAGGTTCCAGTTTTCACATAGGGTACCATGAAACATTTCGGCTTAAAAAATATACTGGATACCGATTGCAATTAGCATATACAGTTATATTTATCATCGGAAATTCGCAACGGAAATTGCGTCATTCACTTTTCACACTCATTTAAAACAACCAGTTCGAGAGGAAAGCCCTTTTTGAGTCATTTTTTCGGGTATGTTTATCATCGACAGTTGTCAGTAGAAATTGCTTCATTGCCATGAAACATTGCGACTTTTCAAAATAATATACTGCATACCGATTGCAATTAGCACATACAGTTGTATTTATCATCGGCAATTCGCAACAGAAATTGCTCCATTGACTTTACTAAAGTGATTCATTCACCTGTCCGGGAAATTTGGGTGTTTAACGTGCCCAACATCGCATGGGCACGGGGCCGACGGCTTTACGCGCCCTGGGAAGGGCGGAACGTGCAGATTACCTTGCTCAATCACAATGGCACAACCTCTGTTGATTTTACTGATGTACTGATGAGAGGGGAAATCTGGGATTGAACCCAGTACCCTTGGGCCCAGAGGCCCACGTTTTTTTCCCCTGGACCAACATGGCTGAAAATTAACTTTTTACATTTCTGTTTTCCTACTGCTTTCCGCAAAATATGTCAAATATCGATTTATGTAGATGACGCCATATTATAATTTATTTGCATTATAAAAACATTTGTTCACCCCTTGATTTCCTTCTATATTTAAAATGACCCTTCGTAATATTCATCTGGCAACAGTGCACATCGTCCAGCGTCCACTTCAGCGTTCCGATTCCACTCGAATTGTTTGTTTACTAGTGAGGTGTCTACAACACAGGATTACCTTTTTTTCTATCTCTAAGTATGTAACGTTTAAATATTCTTGCCAGACAGTTGTGTGTGTGTGTGTGTGTTTTGTTTCTGTAACGTCGGCCTATTTCCGTGACTCTGGCCAATCACCGACACCAGGGAGCAGTTTCACCTCACTATCCTGGAAATTTTGACGAACCCATGCCTTTCTGTAAGGAGAGTAGGGATCTTTAACGTGCCCAACATCGCGTGGACACGGGACCGACGGCTTTACGCCCCCTCTGAAAGGCGGAACGTGCAGACATTCAATTTGCTCAAATACAATGCCAGAACCTCGGTTGATTTTAATGTTACAGTTTGTACTGAAAAAGTGAAAGGAGTACACTGGGTTCGAACCCAGTACCCTTCGGTTCAGAGGCACGCGTTCTTACCCCTGAACCACCGAGGTTCTTAGTCAGAAAGTTGTGTCTAAGAATATGTCCAACAATATTTTTGCCTCCTTTAATGCAATGTCTTGGTAAGCATATCCCCTTTTATTGACAGACTTATTTATATTTCTATTAGTGTACCTTACCTTTGGTCATTTTGTCCGTGTCCATATTTTAAAAGGTTTTATTCTTATGATGCCCTGCTTATTCAAAGTCAAGCTTATTGTGTCCCATTCATTACACCAACGCCATCGACATGTTGGATCTTCTACCCACGTCCAAGTTACAAGTGTTTAATTACTGAGATAAGGGTGAATATACAGTGTATGCATTTTTAATGTCCCCCAAAGAAAAAGTATTCTATTTAATTTTGTATTCATTATTTTACTCGTTGCCATTATTTTTGTGTTTGTAATGGTAAGGGCCGGAAGATATTTCAATTGTTTTAAGTTTTATAGGCTCCAGGGGAAATGTATTGCCAGGGGAATTGAAAAAAGGTTCGGGACGCAGCAAGTGCGTTATAATAGTGAATTTTCATAAGAATTGTACACTATTAGTAAGATATATTATTAAAACTAATTATTAAATTTTAAATGGATCTTGGAGATTGGTTTTAGAGTCCCAGTTAGCGATTATGTGAAAACATTTATATTCATGGTGTCCAGTGACCTGGAAAACCGGGAAAACCTGGAAAAATCAGGGAATGTGAAATACCCCCTAAAATGTCAGGGAAATTTGTGATTTTATTCAAATGTCATCGAAATCATTCAGTAGACCTGGAAATTATACATTTATAAAATTTCGTCACTAGGAGATGCGCTTTTATTATGATTTCATATATATACATATATATATATATATATATATATATATATATATATATATATATATATATATATATATATATATATATATATATATATATATATATATATATATATATATATATATATATATATATATATATATATATATATAGTTTTCTCATACCTGGGAAAATATATCTTGGTTATAATGCGTCTTACCTTGAGTACCAATATCACTTAAATCCGCCAATGAACACAGCGTATGCCACATCATTCGCCGATATAAATAACTTCTTCATCTATCTCAAGCATGTCTCATATGTACATCGCACCTGGAATGTTCTTCCTTGAATGCGTAAAATGCAAAATACGTTTTAGGTATTTTTATTCACAGTTTCTATTTATTTTGTTCACAAAAAAAGTATTCAGATATGTATGTTTTTTATTTCGAGTATTATGAAAAATGTTCCCGGGGGGGCTGGAAATGTCTGGGAATTTGATTTTTGATTTCTGCTGGGTACCCTGATATTTTATCTGGAGCCAAAAAAATTACAATTTGGTCTTAGATATAATATCTAATTACTGCAAGTGCCTTTAAAAATATTGTGTTACAAATTTCATTAAAGTTACAAACGTTTTTCAGAAAAAAATTAATTATTTACAAAGGGAATGTACCTGTCAAATTATAAATATGGCAGGTATTTTTCCTTGTTAATTGCTTGGATGGTTTTGTTTTAATCAACCCATCCACTTTTTGCAAACAATAAACAACAAAAAAGGTTTTTTATGTTATGGTAGAAAATGTTCGTAAAAATATTTCAAATCTGATAGCTCAATAAATTTCCCATTACCCCAGCATCTTCAATCTTGAACCATAGTAACACCTATGTAAACGCACGTGGGTAATAAATTAGAGAAAAAATAACATAATGAGTTTCGCGGATAACTACAAATTTGTTTTAATAAACCTTTTTTGTTGTTTATTGTTTGCAAAAAGTGGATGAGTTGACTAAAGCAAAACGATCCAAGCAATTAATAAGGAAAAATACCTGCCATATTTATAATTTGACAGGTACATTCCCTTTGTAAATAATTATTTTTTTTCTGAATAACTTTTGTAACTTTAATGAAATTTGTAACACATTTTTTTAAAGACACTTGCAGGACTTACAGATTATATCTAAGACCAAATTTAAATTTTTTAGCTCCACATAAAACATAATTTTTTTCAAATAATCGTTAACTGGGACACGAAAACCGATCTCCAAGATTCGTTTAAATTTAAAGAATTAGTTTTAATATATCTTACTAATAGTCTACAATTTTTATGAAAATTCACTACTATAATGCACTTGCTGCGTCCCGAAATTTGTTATTTATAGTATACATTCGCATGCTAAAATTTATTGGTTTTAGATGCAAACTTTGTCCCGGTATTACGAAAGAAATGGTCCAAGGCTGACAGTTTACACAATTATTGTTAGTTGATTTACTTTATTGTACACAGCTCTATCTATAAAATTTTGTGTAAACTAGAGCTATCAAACTACCTGGTCCTGCACCGACAGGGAATTTTCTTAATGAAAAATTACTAATAAGGGTAATTCCCGAATATGGTACAAATCAGTGAAGTATATTTTGAGTTCTCGGTTGGATACCTATATATATATATATATATATATATATATATATATATATATATATATATATATATATATATATATATATATATATAACATTTTCGCTGACCATAGAAACGGGCTCCAGGGGCCCTGACTCGTGCTCATTTGAAGAAATTTTCCAAAAGTCACCATCGGTACCTCTCTATTAGTAAAAATTTTCTTAATGAAATTCTCTAAAAATGCTACAAACCGCAATTTTTTCAGTGCCGTAGACATCTCAGGGTATAGAAACTTTGACGAGCTCAAATTCTACGCCACTGACATGTTTTACAAACTGCCAATTACAGCAGAAAGAAGCAGTTTTTGAGTAGTAACCAATATGTAAAATTTTGTTTTCAAATGCTGAAGCGTTTGGAGTTGTCACGAAAAACGATAAAAATAAATAAATTTGAACACCTTGTATCTCGAAACTAAAGCTGACATATGTTCCTGGGAAAAAAGTCTTATTTTTAATTTTGTCCCCAAGAATTTGCCCTTAAAATATTTGTATTGAATTTTGTAACAGCCTGTATATTGTTTATGTAATATAATTTACCAAAATACAATTCGTTTTTGTTATTTAGTGTTTCAGATTATATATATATATATATATATATATATATATATATATATATATATATATATATATATATAATATATATATATATATATATATATATATATATATATATATACATATATACAGGCTGCGCCAAACTTTAACAATGCAGTGTTGCCAGATCTTCTCTTACCAAATACCAACTCTGATTTTAGTGAATTTTCTTAAAAAAAATTCACTAATGAGGAGATCCCGACTTTTGAATTTTGAAAAAATTTCTTCAAATGAGCGCTAATTAGGCCCCCCAGAACACATATCCGGGGTCGGTTTAAATTTTTATATGTTTATATATATATATATATATATATATATATATATATATATATATATATATATATATATATATATATATGATTAAATTTGGTGAATAAATTCCTTTTGCAAATGGCTTGGATAAGTTCGTTATCCAGGAAAATCGGTCCAGGTTTTCCCGGAAAATTTTGTGTTTTCTTTCGAAAAAAAATTATATCTCCGGAATTAACAAAGTAGGGGCAACCAAATTTCATATGCGGATTTATATCATTATAGGCAAGTTACCTACCAAAATTTAGCTCCGCAGGTTAAAGGATAAAAAAGTTACAGGCATTCAAAGAAAAATAAATTTGGATTTTCCTCAAAACGTCAAAATTGCGATTTTAAACGTCAAAATTGGTGAGTACATTCCTTTCGCAAGTCGCTTGGATAATTTTGTTAGCCAGGAAAATCCGCCGAGGTTTTCCCGGAAAAATTTGTGTTTTCTTTCGCAAAATATTTATATCTCCAAAATTAACAAAGTAAGGGCAACCAAATTTGGTAAGCTGGTTTATATCGTTATAGGTGTGCCACCTACCAAAATTTAGCTCTGTAGGTCAAAAGACAAAAAAGTTATGGGCATTTAAAGAAAAATTAATTGGGGGTTTACTCAAAACGTCAAAGTGACAATTGAAAACGTAAAAATTCGCAACATTTAGGCAAATAACTTGAATCTAATACGGGCTATGGAAAGAAAATGTCTCAAGAAGAATGTTTTACATACACCGAACTCTTAGTTTCAACCGTCATTGTCCTTCATTTTCCTAAAATATTTCCAGAAAATTCATTTCTAATAGACCCTTTCTCTGATGCTTGGCAGTAGCCTTAGCTATAGAGTTTATTGTATAATGGTATATAATTTTTGTCGAATTCTCGTAAAAAATCAATAAAGCTCAATATATTCGTTATTATACAAGATATGAAAAAATATTGTATACATTAATTATACGGTGTTTTGAGCTACATCTTAAAAAATTATTGCGACAATCACAGGGTGGCCCATAAGTCGTTGGTGATACAAATAATTTTTTTTTGTCGAAAACGCCTTATTTTTTTGCATTTTCCATCGAAATATAATGCATGTTTGTAAGTTAAGACATTCTGGAGGCAGCAAGTGCGTTGTGGTTGCGAATTTTGATTAAATGCTTCATATTTGAAAAGCTCAATTTGCTATTAACCTATAAGGTTGACCAAGAAACGGATTTTTTCAGTAACACTTTTGGTTTACTTTTGGAAATTTCTGTACGTTTTCAAACAATAAAGTTATTTTGATGAAACATGGCACATTGTTTTTACTATATATGTTATACTGGTAATCAAATTTGATGCCTGCTTTTTCTATATAGGTTATACTGGTAACCAAAATTGATGTCTGCTTTCTTAAAAAGAAAACACACATATTTGCAATAAAAACATTTTTATGAAAATTCACTACCATAACGCACTTGCTGCGTCCCGAGATTTTTATAATAGAACACCTATATGTTATGGCATCTTTTGATTCCACAGAATATTCTGAAACTTTTTGTATAACCTATCTTACACTTATCTTTAGCTGTTTAGGAAAAAAAAGTTAAAAAAAAATATGGCAACTTACGAAGCCGTAGAGGGGCCACGACAAATTTTTTCTATAATTGCCACTTTAAACTGGCAATTAGTGCTAATTGCGACTTTAAACTGGCAATTATCTATAATTGCCAGTTTAAACTGACAATTAGTCTAATTGCCAGTTTAAACTGGCAATTAACGCTAATTGCGACTTTAAACTAACAATTATGAGATGGAAAAAATGGATGTTGTATATCAACAGCTGGAAGTAAAAACCAGATGTGATAGTGTGTTTATATTATGGTTTGAGTTTGACAGTTCTGTTTTAAGGTTAAGTAAACGATTGTGATTTACGTTGATTAATTTTTCAAGTAGGTAAATTATTTGAGTAATGAATAGATAACTACCTTCTTAATTTTTATTAATTCAGGAGTAGGAACCTTTTGTTTGCTTTTACTTGCTGTTAAAATGGATCGCAGAAGTAATCAGGGTTTAGTTCACCATAATGGATTCTTATTCTATTGGTGTATATAATAATAAGGTAGGTTAAGTAATAAAGTTAAAAGATAAGGCTAGTTGTATTTTGAAAGAATTGCTTGCCTGTTTTGTTTAGATATATGGCTTGTAAAAGCAGTAGAAACTTGGGATGTAAAGCAACCGGGATAAGATGTCAGCTGATCCGGAAAGGTGCCAGCTGATGTTCATCTAGATAATCAGCTTCAATTAATAATAGCTCACTACAACCACCCAAGGGAAGAGTCTAAGACCAAAGCACTGGGGTTTAAGAGACAATTAAAGGAAGTTTGTTTTCGAGAGAAAAAACATCTATGAACTATTGGTACGAGGTTACAAATGAAAAAAATTTCAATTAGTGATGCAGTAGTCGCCCAACACCAGAGTTGGGCAGTAGTTAACTATAAAATGAAATAAACTACTAATTTAACTACTTTCCATGAGAAAGTAAATATAGTTAACCTACTTTAAAAAAAAGTGGTGTAATGGTGTGTAAACTATTGCAGTGATGAGTTATACTGTTACTTTGTAAAATATGCTTTTCTTTATAGGTAACTGAAGTTTATAGTTAACTACTTTTTGTAAGTAGTTTACCAGCCTCTGGCTGATACTGGCTAAAGTATCAATATGCTGTATTTTATACATACAGTATGGAGAAAAATCTATAAAAATATATTTAACACTATCACTATGTAACTAAAATTATGCAATTATGTTTGCTCTGCCAACATTGGCACCTGATTTCCACTTTTTGCTGATGAGCAACATGTTCGTAAATATCAATACAAGATCTGTCAATACTTGCTGGTCAAGTATAGTATATGTTCCCTCAGGGCTCGTCCGCAGCCTTGCCGCCCCGATAGCACCGCAACCCTTGGTTGATTGTGCATAAAGTATAGTATATACATCACAGTATCATAAAGTGAAGCATCAATACAACATATCGAGCATCACGGAAAAAAAATATTTTTAGCAACAAAATATCAATAGGTTCATGATAATTTAAAAATGCAACATGGCACATTCTTTCCACTATATAGGTTATACTAGTAGCCAAATTTGATGCCTACTTTCGTAAAAAAAGATACATATTTGCTAAAAACATTTTAATGAAAATTCACTACCATAACGCCCTTGCTGTGTCCAGACTTTTGCATATTTTCTTTTAGCCTTCTTCCTCACTTAGCATCCTTATTTATTCCAAGTCCTTTTCTTGGATGTTGAAACCACAACGTTTTTGTTGTGGTTTATGCATACATGAGTACTTTTAAGCATATTTCTGATTATTAATATTTTTGAAAACTGATCGTGGCATAATCTATAAAACTAACAAAATTTTTTCAGGTACTGTGGCCATAAATAATGGAAATCGTGCCTAGATTTTTGTAAATCATGAATTTGTTACAAATTTTACAGGTTCGAAATGTACTTTTATTGGTGGTACTTTTAAGGTGCAGTACCTAGGCGACCACGTTTTACTCAAATAGTAATTATATTTGCTACTTTCATATACCACTTAAGTTCCAAATATAAAGATATATGCAACTAATTAATTCTGTAATTTAACTGTTGTTTCAGGCTTTTCCAGTTATCCTCATTTTCATGGAGAGAAGGACAAAGGCTCTGTATCATGCCGTATTTTAATACCTGCTATAAACATTCCCAGTTTTTGTAAATGTAAATTTCGTGACAGGTTTTGAGGTGGCTCTGATTGAGTCATTGCTAGCTTCACACCCTTAAGCATCATTACATGGTTGTTTTTTCCAACTATTGCCAGGTATTCGTCTACCTTTTTACATAACACTATACTGTTACAAGTTAGTTTGCTGCAACATTGTCAGTATCAATACTGCCACCAAGATAATAACACACAAACATAATTGAACGAAATAAACATTTTTATGACAATTCATGAAAGGCAAAGCCTATGTGTCTAAGACATCTGGCACTTGACTGTTTTGCCACAAGATGGGTGTTTACTCGATTCTTGAATAGTTGGAGATTATATGTCTGCTGGAAGAGCATTCCAAAGCTTAGATGCTCTAGGAAAGAATGAAGATTTTTAATGAACTGTTCACAGGTGGGTAATTTGAGAGTAAAAGCGTGTGCTTTTTGACTAAAACGGGTTTGCAGATTAGAGGTCTCAAGCAAAGGTACTAACGAAGCAATTTCTAAGGACCAAGGGCGATAGTAATAGCGAAAGAAGAGGCAGCGATCTCCAACCTTTCTCCTGCGGGCGAGAGAAGTGAGATTGACTGTGATAGATAAATCTCCTATAAGGCGAACAGATCGTTTCTAAATCGAATCTAGGAAGGACAAGATTGTCTTTGGAGCAGCACCCCAGACATAACAATTTTCCAACTTTGAACGTTTATGTGCTTTATACAGCAACAAAAGCTGAAAAAGAAACTTTTAGTCCGCAGCAGAAACTCAAAATTTTTTGCTGGTGTTTTAGCAATATTGGAAAGACGTCAGTGCTAGCAAAGATCCTCTGTAACAGTTATGCCCAAGGTAGAGATTGTGCATTTTTTGGGCAGTATTTTGCCCGCCACTTGAACGTCCGTGCCCTGCAGGTCACTCTTCCTAGAAAAGAGGCAATTCTGCGTTTTTGAAGCAACCAAATTTGCAGATCTCCAGCTGAGAATTTTAGACAGGTCATCATTTAGGGAGTTGGTTACTTCAACTCTCATTAATAAGCAGCTAGAAACACTAAGTGAGTGGTAAGACACGAAGCAACGTGCCGCTACCTAGTTGCGGAACCAAGTAGTATGTTGTCACGCCAGCTCCAAATAACACAAAGTGTTAAAAAAAAAAGAGAATGTATACAACCAACTAACAATTTAGTAAATTGTCAGCCCTGGCCCATTTCTACCCTAATATAGGGACAAAGTATGTAAGGCAAATTTATTCTCGCCACAATTAGAACCGTAGACCGGTTTCGCTCTAATTAGAGCTCTTCAGTATGGCATACTAATTGTAGCGAAAATAGACCTATAAAGTAAAACGGCTATGGTAGCCAGCCTTCCAACACTAAGTGAGTGGTAAGACACGAAGCAACGTGCCGCCACTTGGTGTTGAAAGGCTGGTTACCATAGCCGTTTTACTTTATAGGTGTATTTTCGCTACAATTAGTATGCCGTACTGAAAAGCTCTCATTAGAGCGAAACCGGTCTACGGTTCTAATTGTGGCAAGAATACATGTAGCCTTACATACTTTGTCCCTATATTAGGGTAGAAATGGGCCAGGGCTGACAATTTACTAAATTGTTAGTTGGTTGTATACAGTCTCTATTTTTTTAACACTTTGTGTTATTTGGAGCTGGCGCGACAACATACTACTTGGTTCCGCAACTAGTTGGCGGCACGTTGCTTCGTGTCTTACCACTCACTTAGTGTTGGAAGGCTGGCTACCATAGCTGTTTTACTTTATAGGTGTATTTTCGCTACAATTAGTATGCCATACTGAATAGCTCTAATTAGAACGAAACCGGTATACGGTTCTAATTGTGACAAGAATACATCTAGCCTTACTTAGCTAGAAGCAGATATTGGTTATTCTTAAAAAAATTTTGCAGTGTTAAGTTTTTGCAAATTTTTATTTTACATAGGTGCAGTAAGTATATGATGGTTTACAAAAACATGTTTTATTATACCTTGTTGACTACTGATCTAATAAAATGTTGAATTATATTTAGGTAATCCTTTTTATTTTCCTTTTCATGTTAAACTCATAAATATATGTAGTTGCACAATTACTGAATATTTGTTAACTAAGGACAATAAATAACCCTATTGTAAATAAAAAATTTCAATCACACTTTTAAACATATAGCTGGATAAACATTCTGTTCTACTCTCATCTCCTGACAGAGCTAACCTATGATTGCAGAAGCATTCATATAATTAATAATTATTATAAATTATATGGCTAGTTTCACAATAACAAGTTGATTCTGTTCAGAGAATGAAAGTGGATTGTGCAAGCCTAGTCTGTACCTATAAAACCCCACATTATCATTACTAAAGTGGACAATGATATATAGTTCTTTGTCTACACTTTTGGCTCTTCAATAGAGCTCCCGAATTTCGGAACTGCAACAAACCCCAATACATTTATTATATGTATAATAAAAACATTGCAACTTTCCAATTTTTGTTGGAGGCTAATTTATTTGAGCATGTATGATTTTAGTTACCATCAGCAATTTGCACCGAAAATTGTTTGATTACATTTTTATATAAACTCTTGAAAAGTAAAAATGCATTATAATTTATCAAGCTAATTTATAATTTAATGTCTATTAAATCAGAATTTGTTATATATATATATATATATATATATATATATATATATATATATATATATATATATATATATATATATATATATATATATATATATATAAACACTACATTTGATTGCCTTATAGATCTGATGAAGACTATAATCTTAAACATAAATAAAGATTGTCATCTTAAATATGTTGAGCAGACTAAAAGAACCATTGAGACCAGATTCACTTAGTGAATTATACCTCCCAGGTCCACGGAACTGAGTCTTTATCGAAAGATCTGATGATGACACCGCCGGTATTAGAACATCTTGTGAATTCTCAATTTCAATTGACATAAACAGTGCATAAATAACATAAGTAACTTCTCAACTCTCGGTAGAGTAAAACAGAAACTTAGCAGGTTTACTTTATAATTATGATAATTATTTTTCTACATTAAAAAGAGAAATATTGCCTTTAATTATATAACAAAATCGCTTATTTGTAAGGTGTCTCCGCTGAACCGAAGTTTTTACTGAGCAGATTTTCAATAATAATATAAACTAGAAACTAAATAAATATTTAAGTTTTACCGCGAAAGCAACCATAATTTATAATAGTATGTCCCAATAGTTTCCAAAATTGCAATTTATTGCGAAATTACAGTAGTTACATCATATCATCTGTGTCATCATACTTATCACCATATACTATTCGTATTTAAAATAATTAAATAAAAAAATTGCTTGTCAACTTTGTTAGTTTAGAAATTAAAACGGTTTTTTAAAAGGCACCAATAACCTTTATCTATGGCACAAACTCTCGACCTCATGCGTAAAAAGCTGCCAGAGCGTTTACTCGTGCAGCTAGAAGCTTAGAACAGTTATTAAACGACAGTGGAAGTGGACGTTCAGACAGTTTTAAAGGCAGAATTATGCGTTCGAGTACCGAATAGTTATTCGAGTCGATTATGATTATTATTTTTTGTACTTTAACGTCGGTCTATCCGCGACTATGGCCAATCACCGACGCCAGCGAGCAGTTTCACCTCACTATCCTGAAAATTTTGCCAAATCCCTGCCTTTCTGTAAAGACGGTAGGGATCTTAAACGTGTCCAACATCGCATGGACACGGGACTTATTCTTCTCCGAAGGGCTAAACGTGCACATGAACGATATTCAACTTGCTCAAATACAATGCCACAACCTAAGTTGATATTAATGTTTCAGTACGTGCGGAAAAAGGGGAACCGTAGCTGGAAATCGAACCCAGTGCCCTTTAGTTCAAAGGTACACGTTCTTACCCCTGCACCACCGAGGCTCTGTGTCGTTCATTAAACGCTCTCATTGCATAGCATCAGCATAATAACAAATATGCTATGCTGATTCTATTTTGTATCTATTTCTATTCACCAGGCGCCATCAGTTGAATTTTATCGCCCATCTGTCGACTGTGGCTTTCTTCTGTGCATAATACTTATGCTGTGGTTTATCTATGAAGTAAGGTTAGTAAGTTACACTGAACATAGAACTTGTATTTATCTATGGTGAGTTAGTAACATCATCACTTATGGTTGCATATTTGCGGATCCCACTCGGTAGTGCATATACCTAAATAAATAAACAAAGACAATATCACATCTGGTTTTTACTTCAAGCAGCTGATATAAAACTTCCTTATTTTCCTTCTCATAATTGTCAGTTTAAAGTCGCAATTAGCTCTAATTGTCAGTTTAAACTGGCAATTAGGCTAATTGTCAGTTTAAACTGGCAATTATAGATAATTGCCAGTTTAAAGTCGCAATTTGTGCTAATTGCCAGTTTAAAGTCGCAATTAGCGCTAATTGCCAGATTAAAGTGGCAATTATAAAAAAATTCGTCGTGGCCCTTCCACGGCTTCGTAGTAACTAGCATCTTTTAATAAAAAAATGTTTTCCTTTCAACCAGCATAGCTGGATGCCTGATTTTTCGGTGGTTGTTCCTTATTATGTTATAAAATGTTTTGAAACTGAAATGACTGATTAAGTCTTTAAAATGTCACTATTATTATAGCTTTACTATTATAGGTTAGTTCTATCTTTGTGTTAAATATTGACATACATCACATAGACATTTTGAAGACCTAATCCGTCATTTGTGTTTCAATTTAATTTTAAAGAATTTTTTTGATTAAAACAACATAGCAACAGATCTTTATTTGTAGTTGTCATGATTTCGTATTAATTCAACTTTATCTGTATGAGGATGCTGTCAAGAGCAGAGAAACCGGTTACAGAAAGTTGAAGAACATCTAGACTTCAGAATGGTCTCTTGTTCCAGTTAGCTGACGCGCTATCGCTACGTCCTTCACTTACAGAAACCAAACCAACAGTGAAGCCAGAAAAGTAGTCTCCCAGTCTGTATGTAGTATGGACCAGTTTCACCAAGTAAGGGCAACAACAATCAATGAACTGTAAAACTGGCCTGTTTTTTGAGCTCGTCCTTAAAGATTGGAAAATGTTTCTCTATGGGGGACCACACGATTAGGAAAGTTTCTTTGATCTCCTTCAACACTTTTTCTGCAGTTTCCTCCACATAAACACTAATTGTCTGTCAACTTGTTCACTAAATGAAAAATTTGCGGCAATTTTCATAACAATTACTAAAATTAATTAGCTTCATTTCCTGATTGTCAAGTTTGACGTGTAGTTTCGTAGGTAACATCGAATTTTCGATGATTTTAAGTGACATTGATAAAATACGTGTCTTTAGTTATTAGGGTTTTTCTTGAAAACGACAAAGTTTTTTGAAAAAATAGCAAAAGTAAAAAAGTTTTTAAATTAAATTACCCATAAATTTTGGACCAAACATGGGAATTACCCTTATTTTGCTAATAGCTTGGATGAGTTCGTTAGACAGTTTTAACGCTCACATACTTTCAGAAAAAAATGCAAAAAACTTTAAAAACGCTATATCTCTTAAATGACTAGAAGTATGAAACAAAACTTTACGCGCACGTAGATATCGTATCAGTTGTCCTCTCTACCAAATGAGTTATAACCAAATAAAAAATAAATAATTTACCATATAACCTGAAATTACCTCTGAATGGGTGCCTATCATGATACAAATAACGAGAGATATGATATTTAGACTACCTATTTTTAGACCTGTCACGCGCATGGTGTCAAGTGGTGAGTCCAATGCAACAATAATATGCTGTCGTGCAGTGGGGTTTGCCGTTTCATCACAACCTCTTAACAAATTACGTATTTTACTAATATATAAGTGCATACAGTTGGAAGTAATAAAAATGAAAAAGATTAAATTTAGTGCTGCGATCTGTATTATCTGAAAAAGACAATATAGACGTAACTTCAACCGCATTAAACTGACGTTTAGAAACTGTTTTATTGAGAATGACTTTGTTTTAAGTGTGTAGTTGGACTTCTGTAACGTTACTCACCGCGTGACGTCATAGGAGGGGGCGGGGCATAAGCGCAATATCATATCACTTCTAAGTCATTATATCATGAGTTCAGGCCATAGACGTAATGTATACGTCGTTGGTTTAGGCAGCCTCATAGACTCATAGAGCAATAAATAAGCACCGTCCAGCAACGCCGCTCTCAGCATGAAATGACGGACCCGTCTACTTAAGGATCAATCAATTTTGGTTTTAGAATTACTTGGGGTTTTAATTTCAATATCAAAATTAACCATGAACGTGAACAAAGGGAGCCAGCTTGGTGATTGCAACTGTAAAACACTTCATAGAAGTGACTGCAAGTACAGTGGTGATATCTTCCTAGATGGCTTTGATACTAAACAGGATGATTTAGTGCTAAAACACGAACGAAACTCTGAGCATTATCGGAGAGCACAGAACACTCCCTATAGAAGTTTCACCTAAATGGAGCTAACCTGGACTTTATTAGGGCTCTAGTTCGGACATCGCATATAGTAGATGTCGCTAGTAGTGCTACAATTCCACTGAACAAGCTGTTCAGTGCGCCATTTTATCATACATTCCAAATTCAAATGTTTTGAATGTAAAACAGTTTTTGTTCGCTTCTAGTTCTTTCATTGTGTAATTATAATACAAGTTTATTGCTAAACGTTTCTTTTAATTCAGTTTACCTACATTTATTAACTTTTAGTGGATACTTTACAATGTTTTCATTGTTCGTCGGCTTTGTGTTTTAGAGGTGCGGTTTTTTTTTGGAATCAAAATATGATCGTTATCATAAGCTTTGTGTTTAAACAATCATGTAATTTCAATTATATTTTCAGTTTTCTTATCAAAAAAGCAAAGTGCTTTCATAGTTAAAGGTGTTTTGGTGAAACATAATTACAAACTGTTTTAGTTTTCAGGCAAGTTTAGAACGTTTTAGTAGTTCATAGGTTATAAATAAATAACTTGTGGATATAAATGTGATACCAACCAAGAAAACGATTTATTGTTAATTGTGTTCCGGGGTGCCTGGAATTATTTAGCAAAAGACATCGTTTTTCGTTGAAATCATCTGAAGACCATTTTGATGACTGGGTGAAAGCTGTACAAAACCCTAAGATGCTTGGTTTATACCCACAAGCCATTTACGATAGATTTTATATTGGTGATCGTCATTTCGTTGATGAGGATAAAGTACCTGAAATGAGAAGAGGCCTGAAAAGAACTGCTGTTCCCGTATTACATCTTCCTTTGAGTAAGTATTCATATATTTTAAAGTGCAAATAAAAATTTCTATTTCTATTTATACATCTCAGAAGTAAACAATGGATCGGGTGAATTCGGAAGACGACCAGAAATAGTGTACACTGTTGTCAGATGAATATTACCAAGTGTCATTTTAAACAAAGGAGGAAATTAAAGGGTGCACAAATGTTTTTCAAATAAATGACATACTGTTCTAGGTTTTTAAATAAATGTATTATAGTAATACTGTTCTAATAAAACACAAGTGTATTTTATCTTGTTTGATTTTTCATTAATCATATCGATAGTAAAAACTGAAGCTGCAAGTGTTAGAAGGTTCAAATTGCCAATTAATTTTTCCTATGATTGCAAAGCTTAAAACAGGCGTATGTGTGTTATTAAAACATAACTTGTTTTGCTTTCACTATAAAAATCATTAAAAAAATTATTTGACTAGTTTAACCTCTTTACTGGCAGTGGTATGCAATTAAATAGAATTTATTTGGATTTGCTAAATGAAAATGAAATCAAATTTCCCGCGTGTGACTAAAATTCATCGCATCCGCAAGAGGCGCTGCAATATTGTTCAAAACGTCAGCATTGGCGTTTCCCTTCTATAGGGGGTGTTCTGTGTCGGAGAGCGACAGTGGAAATTAGATACAACACAGAATATTATATGCCTGTTACTGTTAAAATTGAGAAGATCGAAGGACAGCGTTTAGATGGACCAGAACGTGACTCTATAGGTGAGATAAATATAGATGTAGTAGGCAACGAGGCAAAAATCGAAAATGTTTTTAATAAAAGTGAAATGATTATAGAAGATTTTAAAATTGAAACGCGGGACCATGGGTGCACGGGACTCGGTAATCATGACTTTGTCGATCTGAAGGATGTATTAGTGAAAAATGAAGTAGACACAAAATTAAAACACAATGCAAAATGTTTTTACAATTGTAACACAGACGATTACAAAACTGCAACGAAAATCGACATACCACAACCCATACAGTCGAAACACACTGGAGAAAAACCTTTTAAATATTATCAGTGTGACTTAAGTACTGCCCACAAGCATTATTTAGCATGTCATATGAGCATAGAACATTCTAAAAAAAGAGGATTTAAATGTGATCAGTGTGATTATTGTAGTATTACAAAGTCTCGGTTAACACGACACATAACAGCAAGACACACAGAAGAAAGGCCTTTTAAATGTGATCAGTGTGATTATAGTACTGCTGTAAAGTTCTATTTACCACAACATATAAGGGGAAAACACACAGAAGAAAGACCTTTTAAATGTGATCAGTGTGATTATAGTACTGCTGTAAAGTCCTATTTACCACGACATATAATGGCAAAACACACAGAAGAAAGACCTTTTAAATGTAATCAGTGTGATTATTGTACTGTTACAAAGTCCCAATTAACACAACACATAAAAGCAAGACACAGTGAAGACAGACCTTATAAATGTGATCAATGTGATTATTCTGCTGTTAGAAAAAATTACTTAACAGAACACATAACAGCCAAACACACAGAAGAAAGGCCTTATAAATGTGATCAGTGTGATTATTATACTGTTACAAAGTATCAGTTATCACTACACATAAAAGCAAGACACACTAATGAAAGGCCTTATAAATGTGATCAGTGTGATTATCGTGCTGTTAGAAAGTCTAACTTAACACAACACATAACATCAAGACATAGTGAAGAAAGGCCTTATAAATGTGATCAGTGTGATTATTGTACTATTAGAAGGTTTCTGTTAACACGACACATAATAGCAAGACACACTGAAGAAAGGCCTTATAAATGTGACCAGTGTGATTATTGTTCTTCTACAAAGTCTCCATTAGCACGACACATAAAAGCAAGACACACAGAAGAAAGGCCTTTTAAATGTGATCAGTGTCATTATTGTACTGCATTAAAGTTTATGTTAACACAACACATAAAAGCAAAGCACCAAAGGAATACCTTTTAAATGTGATTAGTGTGATTATTTTGCTGTCAGAAAGCTTCGGGTAATCCTGTGTTTAAGACACCTTTTTAGTAAACAAACAATTCGGGTGAAATCAGAACGTGAACTGGACGCCGGACGATGTGCACTGTTGCCAGATGAGTATTAGCAAGGGTCATTTTAAATATAGAACGACATCAAGGGGTGAACAAATGTTTTTATAATGTTAATAAATTAAAATATGGCGTCATCTACGTAAATCGATATTTGACATATTTTGCGGAAAGCAGTAGGAAAACGGAAATGTAAACAGTTAATTTTCAGCCCCAGGGGGAAAAACGTGTGCCCCTCCTCCCTTTTTTTGGTACATCAGTAACATCAACAGAGGTTGTGCCATTGTGATTGAGCAAGGTAATCTGCACGTTCCACCCTTTCCAGTGGGCGTAAAGCCGTCGGTCCCGTGGCCATGCGATGTTGGCCACGTTAAAGACCCAAATTTCCCGGGCAGTGAGTTGAATGAATGACACTTTAGTAAAGTCAATGAAGTAATTTCCGTTGCGAATTGCCGATGATAAATACAACTGTATATGCTAATAGCAAACGGTAAGCAGTATATTATTTTGAAAAATCGCAATGTTTCATGGTAATTAAGCAATTTCTACTGACAACTGTCGATGATAAACATAACCGAGAAAATGGCTCAAAATGGGCTTCCCTTCGAAGTGTTTGTTTATATTTTACTTTCCAACCTTAAATGAGTAAGAAAAGTGAATGAAGCAATTTCCGTTGCGAATTGCCGATGACAAATACAACTCTATATGCTAATAGCAAACGGTAAGCAGTATATTATTTTGAAAAATCGCAGTATTTCATGGTAATGAAGCAATTTCTACTGACAACTGTCGAGAAAATGGCTTTTCCATCGCAAACCTAGGTTAGGTTAGGTTGTTTGTGAGTGGTCCATACCGGACCTTCCACCGCGACCAACGGTCTATTGTGGCTCACGCCTAATGTTTATATTTCGCCCAACAAATCCAGCCTCCTGCAGAGGTCGATAACCTTTGTGGGCGAAAGTCGATCCAGATCCTCTGGAGCAAGCTTTACCTTGCCAAAGAGCAGGTGTCTAGTCCTATCCGCTGCCGGACAGGAACACAGCACGTGCTCTGCTGTTTCGTCATCCTCCATACATTGTGCCATTGTGATTGAGCAAGGTAATCTGCACGTTCCACCCTTTCCAGTGGGCGTAAAGCCGTCGGTCCCGTGGCCATGCGATGTTGGCCACGTTAAAGACCCAAATTTCCCGGGCAGTGAGTTGAATGAATGACACTTTAGTAAAGTCAATGAAGAAATTTCCGTTGCGAATTGCCGATGATAAATACAACTGTATATGCTAATAGCAGACGCTATCCAATATGTTATTTTGAAAAGTCGCAATGTTTCATGGTAATGAAGCAATTTCTACTGGCAACTGTTGATGATAAACATAACCGAGAAAATGGCTCAAAATGGGCTTCCCTTCGAAGTGTTTGTTTATATTTTACTTTCCAACCTTAAATTTACTAATGGGGAGACCCAGACTTTTGATTTTTGAAAAAGTTTTTGCAAATAAGCACGAACTATGGCCCCAAGAACCCATATCCGGGGTAAGTTTCAATTTATATATATATATATATATATATATATATATATATATATATATATATATATATATATATATATATATATATATATATATATATATTAGAGGTGTGCGAACCCATGTTTTGTTCTAACCGAACTATAAACGAACCCAAGCAAATATGTTGCCTCGAACTTCGAACCTCTGAAATAATAAATATAAGGTTCACAGTCGAACTTCGAACTATTTAGAAATTCAAAATCGAACATCGAACTACCCAAAATTCTTCAGTGCTCATATATCATTTCCTTAAATACAACATTTTGGAATATTGTAACGTACAATATTTGATATGTAAAAGATTCCAACTCTTTTTACAAAAAGGAAGGATTCAATAAATTTGCAGGTTGATTGGGTGAAGATGCCTTCCGGTTCTGATCGTTGTGGAGATGGGTCAACGTTAAATCAAAAACACAAAATATTTGAAACTTTTTTAGATTTCTAGATCTATAGATAAGCTCAATTATAAATATGTTTTTGTTTGGTATTGGCTAGGGAGTTTTAGCAAACAGATTGGGAGGGTTCAAAGTGAGCACGATAGGTATAAAATAACCACTTACAAGTTTGAACTGTCTCCTGATTGTGAATATTTAACTGTTTAGACTCACTGTGTAATAAAGAATGTTGAAACCAGTGTTTTCCAAAGGCAATCTGTAATTATCCTCAAATTTTGAACATTTACGTTACCGATCGCCTTTGAACACTGCCATCATAATGTTGTTACTGAAATAGGTGATGGGAGGCTAGGATATACAAGAAGAGTAATTCTGTGACTGCTAAAGGGCTTCGTCGTGTCTCAATGTGTCCCATCTACTTTCAAAAATAAGCATGAGTGAAATCTCCTGAAACTACGCTATCGACTCAATGAGTTTAAAGGGCCGCTACCGCGTTAAAGGGGCCGCAACTTCGCTACTTTTGGCAACATTCAATGCCTGTAAAGTTAAATTTCGAAGTCTTTTTGAGCAACGAACTTCGAACTATTTTGAAGAATAACATATTTCGAACTTCGAACTATTTCAACATCGCTAGTGCAAACATATTTTCGAACCGAAGGTTCGGTTTGAGTTCGGGTTCGGTTCGGAATTTCGAAGCTTCGCACACCTCTAATATATATATATATATATATATATATATATATATATATATATATATATATATATATATATATATATATATATATATATATATATATATGTATGTATGTATCACACCGATAACAAAAAAAATATTGTGCCGATTTTGAAAAAATTTGGCATGTACCATCCTTTTCTATATGGCTTGGATAAGGTCGTTAGTCAGGATAATCGGACGAGGTTTTCCGAAAGAATTTTGACTTTTCATTAGGAAAACATCTTTATGTCAGAAATTTAAAAAAAACTATGACAACCAAATGTGGTAGATAGGTTTGCGATAGAAAAGCCATTTTCTCGACAGTTGTCAGTAGAAATTGCTTCATTACCATGAAACACTGTGATTTTTCAAAATAATATACTGCTTACCGTTTGCTATTAGCATATACAGTTGTATTTGTCATCACACTGCGATTTTTCAAAATAATATACTGCTTACCGTTTGCTATTAGCATATACAGTTGTATTTGTCATCGGCAATTCGCAACGGAAATTGCTTCATTCACTTTTCTTACTCATTTAAGGTTGGAAAGTAAAATATAAACAAACACTTCGAAGGGAAGCCCATTTTGAGCCATTTTGTTGGTTATGTTTATCATCGACAGTTGTCAGTAGAAATTGCTTCATTACCATGAAACATTGCGATTTTTCAAAATAATATACTGCTTACCGTTTGCTATTAGCATATACAGTATTTATCATCAGCAATTCACAATGGAAATTGCTTCATTGACTTTACTAAAGTGTCATTCATTTACCTCACTGTCCGGGAAATTAGAGTCTTTAACGTGGCCAACATCGCATGGGCACGGGACCGACGGCTGTACTCCCACTGGGAAGGGTGGAACGTGCAGATTACCTTGCTCAATCACAATGGCACAACCTCTGTTGATGTTACTGATGTGCCAAAAAAGGGAGGAGAGGCACACGTTTTTCCCCCTGGGGCTGAAAATTAACTGTTTACATTTCTGTTTTCCTACTGCTTTCCGCAAAATATGTGAAATATCGATTTATGTAGATGACGCCATATTTTAATTTATTTACATTATAAAAATGACCCTTGCTAATACTCATCTGGCAACAGTGCACATCGTCCGGCGTCCAGTTCACGTTCGATTTCACCCGAATTGTTTGTTTACTAAAGAGGTGTCTTAAAACCAAGATTACCAAGCTTCGGTTCTGACAACTTATAGACAAGAGACACTGAAGAAAAAAAGCCTTATGTATTGTATTTTGATTTTTGTGTATATTGAGATTGTGCAAAAAAATTATTTCTATTGTTCTCAAGCTTCTTTCTCCTATTGTTCTAGGTGCTAGCAATGCTTTTCCAGTTCCTCAACCAGGTCTTAATCTGAACTGATCTTCATCCGAGCAATTAAATTTTTTTTCTTTTATCCTTTTTAGTGAATTTTCTTTAAAAATATTCACTAATGGGGAGATCCCGACTTTTGAATTTTGAAAAAATCTCTTCAAATGAGCGCTATTTAGGACCCCTGGAACCCAAATCCGAGGTCGGTTTCAGACTTTATATGTTTATATATATATATATATATATATATATATATATATATATATATATATATATATATATATATATATATATATATATATATATATATATATATATATATATATGTCACACCTATAACTAAAAAAAAATAATGGACCGATTTTGATGGTGAGTACCTTCCTTCCGCAAGTGGCTTGGATAAGTTCGTTAGCCAGGAAAATCCGCCGAGGTTTTCCCGGAAAATTTTGTGTTTTCTTTCGAAAAAAATGTATATCTCCGGAATTAACAAAGTAAGGGTAACCAAATTTCATACGCGGGTTTTTATATCATCATAGGTAAGTTAGCTCTGCAGGTTAAAGAACAAAAAAAGTTACAGGCATTTAAAGAAAAACAAATTTGGGTGTTCCTCAAAACGTCAAAAGTCGCGATTTTAAACGTCAAAATTGGTAATATTTAGGCAATGAAGCTGAAACTAATATGAGCTATGGAAGGAAAATGTCTCAAGAAGAATGTTTTACAAAGCCTGGAGTCTTAGTTTCAATCGTCATTGTCCTTCATTTTACTAAAATATTCCCAAAAATTGTGGCCCATAAGTCGTTGGTGATTCATCAAATTTTCTTTTTTAGTGAACTTTCTTTAAATAATTCACCAATGGGGAGATCCGTGTTTATATATATATATATATATATATATATATATATATATATATATATATATATATATATATATATCGTACCGATAACTGAAAAAATAATAGACTGATCTTGGTCAAATTTGGTGAGTGGTTTTGAAAGTGGCTTGGATAAGTTCGTTAACCAGGAAAATCGGACCAGGTTTTCCCGGAAAATTGTGTTTTCTTTCTAACAAAATTCATATTTCCGGAAATAACAAAGTGAGGACAGCCAAATTTGGTACGCGTATTTGTATTATAAAGAGTGAACCACGTACCAAAATTTAGGTCTCTAAGTTTAAGGGCAAAAAAGTTACGAGCAGCTAAAGAAACCAATTTTGGAGTTTTCGTCAAAACGTCAAACTCGCAATTTGAAACATCAAAATTGGCAATGTTTAGGCAAAGAACGTGAAACAAATACGGATTGTGAAAAGAACATGTTGCAAGAAGAGTGTTCTGCGAACCCTTAAGTTTCAGATTCAACCGTCATTGCCCTTCATTTTACTAAAATATTTACAGAAAATTCATTTCAAATAGACCCTTTCTCTGATGCTTGGGCTGTCGGTTAAGTTGATGCTTTCGCTGTAGGTTTGGTGAAGTTTATGGTTTAACGGTTTATAATTTTTAGCTAATTTTCGTAGAACAAATTCGTTACTGCATTTTAGCATTTTTTATCGAAATGTGATGCATGTTTGTAAGAAAAAATCCGGACGCAGTAAGTGCGTTTTGGTAGCAAATTTTCATTAAATCCTCCAAATTTCAATAACTCAATTTGCTATTAACGTAAGTTTTGTTGGTTAGGAAACCAACATTTAACTTTATTTTCGGAAAATTTTTGTATGAACGCAGCAAGGGCGTTTTGGTTGAGAATTTTCATTAAATGTTTCAAATTTCAATAACTCAATTTGTGATTAACCTAAGGTTCATTGGCTAGGAGACCAGTTTTCTCAGAAACATTTAAAGTTTATTTTCGGAAAGTTTTTGTACATTTTCAAATAATTATTTTGATAAAATATGGTACATTGTTCCTACTATATAGGTTATACCGGTAACCAAATTGATGCCTGCTCGCATTAGAGGGATATATTTGTAATTAAAAACATTTTTATGAAAATTAACTTCCAGAACGCACTTACTGTGCCCAGAGTTTTTTTTTTACTCCTATTAGCCATATGTGACGGTACATTTATTGCAGTGTCCTGATCATATTTTCACATGTTGACTGTTTTTGGAATAGGTAGGGCAGAGTATGGCCACCTTAAGAAACTTTTTATTGTTTTCTTTTTGGAAAAAATAGCAAAATTTGATACAAATAGGTTTTATAAATCTGACTTAGGCTTTTTTAGTGAATTTTCTTTAAAAAAAAATCACTAATGAGGAGATCCCGACTTTTGAATTAAAAAAATTTCTTCAAATCAGCGCTAATTAGGTCCCCTATAACACATATCCGGGGTCAGTTTGAATTTTTATATGTTAATATAATATATATATATATATATATATATATATATATATATATATATATATATATATATATATATATATATATATATATATATATATATATACTCTATTTGTTTGCTGTATGTTTGTGATTTCTTATTGGTTTGCGTGAACTGCAGTTTCGAACCGTCCCGGTTCATCATCAGCACGCTGCTCTTATTAGGTATCCTGTTTTGTGTATTTTTATTATTCCTGTCATTGGTGGTGCTTTAGGGTTGTTATAATAATGTGTTGTTTTTTGGTTGAATATTGTCTTGTGTTTTTTTATGATGTTTAATATTTGATTGTGGAATTTTTTCGTTGGGTTTTCGTTCAGTTTCTTGCATTTGTTTGTTGAGATGAAAGTGTTTGTTTTTTCTATATAGTCCTGTGTTTTTATTGCTATTAGTGCGTCGCTTTTATCTGTTTTTGCTATTGTTATATGTGACTTTGTTTCTTATTTGTTTGATCATTTTTTCATGTGTTTGGTTTTTTGATTTAGTTTTGTCAATAATTCTGTTTATTTCTGTTGCTAGTTGGTTTTTTAGTGGTTCTAAGTTTGGGCTATTTATTGAGTTTATCGTGTGTTGTGTGTCCACTATTATGTTCTCTATTGTAGATTTTTTTGTGTCTGAAAAGTTGGTTTTTATGTTGTTTTCTATGAATTCTTTTTCTTCTTTTGTGAATTTTGTGTCTGTTATGTTTATGAATCTATCCTGAAATATGTGGTGTGTTGTGGTTGTTATGTTTACATTCTCTAGTTTGTTCTTCTTAAGGTTGTGTAGTTTTTTGTTTATTTTCTCTAATTTGTGTTTATAATCGGTTTTTATGTTGTTCATTATATTGTTATATGTTTGTGTCCATGTGTCATATTTCATCTGGTTTGCTAATAAGAGATGTAGTCTATATAATTTTTTTGTAAGTGTGGTTATGTTCGCGATATATAGTTTTTCTGCTTGTGTTTGTGTGTATTTGGCCGTATTGGTATGGTTATGAACAGTGATTTTAGCGTATTTTGGTGTTAACTTGTGTCTTGAGCATTCTCTATTGAAGTATATGTTGGCTTTGTTATAATATATCTTCCTGTAAGTATTTTTGAATAATTTGATGTTTGTATGTTATCGCTGTCATGTTGGCCATTTTGTGTGTTATTATCTTGTGTTGTGTTCATGTTTCTTGAATTTTCCCTATTTTGTAGTCATTCACTGTACACGTGTTATTCGTTATTGGTGTTAATTATTTGTGCGTTTTACCTTGTGTGGATTTAATATCTTTTGGAATATTGCACTACACTGTAATCACTTTTAAATATACACTCTATTTGTTTGCTGTACGTTAGTGATTTCTTATTGCTTTGCATGGACTGCAGTTTCGAACCGCCCCGGTTCATCATCAGCACGCTACTGACTGTTATCACTCCCATGATATAATGACTTAGAAGAGATATGATATTGCGCATATGCTCCGCCCCCTCCTATGACGTCACGTGGTGAGTAACGTTATAGAAGTCCAACTACACACTTAAAACAAAGTCATTCGTAATCAAAAAGTTTCGATACGTAAGTTTAATGCGGTTGAAGTTACGCCTATATTGTCTTTTTCAGATAATATAGATCGCAGCACTAAATTTAATCTTTTTCATTTTTATTACTTCCAACTGTATGCACTTAAATATTAGTAAAATACATAATTTGTTAAGAGGTTGTGATGAAACGTCAAACCCCACTGCATGACAGCATATTATTGTTGCATCGGACTCACCACTTGACACCATGCGCGTGAAAGGTTTAAAAATAGGTAGTCGGAATATCATATCTCTCGTTATTTGTATCATGATCACTCCTGTGTGGTCTACGTCTGAGATTGTATGTGGCGCCTGCGCCGTGAGTTTCTATTAGTCGGTTTACTGTTCTCTGATTGGTTGTGCCTTCGGATTGTGTCGTGTGTATCGGTCTACTGTCTTGATCACTCTGGTTTGATAATTTGTCTATTTGTATGGCCTTTATTAAGTTTTGTTTAAATGTTTGTACTTGGATTTGTTCTGGCATTAATTGTTTCGTATTGTTTGTTTGTTGAATGTAGTATTGTTCCCAGATTTCCATTTTTTTTGGTCTTTAACATGTTTCATTAGTTGGAATTGGGTGATGTCTGGTTTTTGTGTTGTGAATGTGTGTAGCTACTTTTAATTTGTAGCTAGGTATGTGGATTTTATCTAATGCTGTTATATGTTCCTTGAATCTTGTTTCTATTGATTTTTTTGTCATTCCTATATATGTTTTATTGCATGTGTTACATTCTATTTGATATATTCCGTTTAATTCATGTGGGTTGTGTTCTCGTTTTTTATTTATTTTGTTATTGGTTTTGTAGCTCATTTTTAAGTCATATTGTTTGAGTGTTTGTGTTATTTTTTTGATGTGGTGGTTATAAGTGAATGTTGTCTATTCTGTGTTTGTTTCTGGTGTTTTGTTTTCAGTTTTGTTGTTTGTTTGTTTTTGATTTGTTTTACTAGCTTTTCTATTGTTTTCTTGTTGTATCCATTTCTTTCTGCTATTTGTATTATGATGTTGTACTCCTTTTCTCGTTCGTCGTTATGGAGTGGTACATTTAGCATTATGTTTATTAAGTATCTGTATGCGGCCATTTTGTGTGTGTGTGGGTGTAGTGAGTGTCTAGGTATAGTGATGTCTGTTTGTGTAGGTTTTATGTATATTTTGTATTCAATCTGGTTTTCTTTTTTGATTAGTGTTAAGGCTAGGAAGTTTATGGTGTTGTTTGATTCTATTTCTATTGTAAACTTTATGTTTTTGTTGATTTGGTTAATTTTTTCGAGGATATTGTCTATGTTGGTTTTTTGATTGTCGTATATTATTAATATATCATCGACGTATCTTATCCATTTGATGTTTGGGTCTGTCTCTTTTATGATGGTGTTGATTTTATCTTCTAACTGTTGTATGTATATTTCTGCCATGATGCTTGATAGTGGAGATCCCATTGGTAGTCCGTCTTCTTGGATGTAGTATTCGCTGTTGAACTCAAAGCAATTTTGTTTTAATATGATGTTTAATATTTCGCTGATTTGTTGTTTTTTGTTGTTATTTTGCATTTTATTTTCGATTATATTTGTAGTTTCGTTAATTGGTATATTGGTGTACATATTTGTTATGTCAAATGAGGCAAGTCTTGTGTTTTTGTTTATGTTTTCTAGTATATGCACTAGTTCTATGGAGTTTTTTATGTAAAATTTGTTTTCTAGTTGTATTTCTTGTTTTAGTACTTGGTCCATTTCTTTTGCTATTTTGTATGAAGGTGAATATTTGAAGTTGATGAGTGGTCTTATTGGGTATCCCGTTTTGTGTATTTTTATTATTCCTGTCATTGGTGGTGCTTTAGGGTTGTTGTTATAATAACGTGTTGTTTTTCGGTTGAATATCGTCTTGTGTTTTTTTATTATGTTTAATATTTGGTTTTGGAATTTTTTCGTTGGGTTTTCGTTCAGTTTCATGCATTTGTTTGTTGAGATGAAAGTGTTTGTTTTTTCTATATAGTCCTGTATTTTTATTGCTATTAGTGAGTCGCTTTTATCTGTTTTTGCTATTGTTATGTTGTTATATGTGACTTTATTTCTTATTTGTTTGATCATTTTTTCATGTGTTTGACTTTTTGATTTAGTCTTGTCAATAATTCTGATTATTTCGGTTGCTAGTTGGTTTTTCAGTGGTTCTACGTTTGGGCTATTTATAAGTAGCGTGCTGATGATGAACGGTTCGAAACTGCAGTCCACGCAAACCAATAAGAAATCACAAACGTACAGCAAACAAATAGAGTGTATATTTAAAAGTGATTACAGTGTAGTGCAATATTCCAAAAGAGATATATATATATATATATATATATATATATATATATATATATATATATATATATATATATATATATATATATATATATATATATATATATATATATATATATATATATATATTAGTTGCTAAAGCAACAAATTTTGGAGTTATCCTCAAAACGTCAAACTCGCAATTTAAAATGTCAAAATTGGCAATGTTGAGGCAAAGAACGTGAAACAAATACAGATTGTGAGAAGAAAATGTTGCAAGGAGAGTGTTTTGCGAACCCTTAAGTTTCAGATTCAATCGTCATTGCCCTTCATTTTACTAAAATGTTTACAGAAAATTCATTCCAAATAGACCCTTTCTCTGATGCTTTGGCTGTCGATGTAGTTAAGTTGATGCTTTCGCTGTAGGTTTAGTGAAGTTTATGGTTTAACAGTCTATAATTGTTAGCTAATTTTCGTAGAACAAATTCGTTACTGCATTGTTGCATTTTTTATCGAAATATGATGCATGTTTGTAAGAAAAATATCTGGACGCAGTAAGTGCATTTTGGTAGCGAATTTTCATTAAATCCTTCAAATTTAATAACTCAATTTGCTATTAACGTAAGTTTTGTTGGTTAGGAAACCAACATTTAACTTTATTTTGGGAAAATTTTTATTTTCAAACAATAAGGAATTTTGATACAATATAGTACATTGTTTCTAGTACATAGGCTATACCGGTAATCAGATTGATGCCTGCTCGCATTTGCTATTAAAAACATTTTTATGAAAATTCACTTCCATAACGCACTTGCTGCGTCCAGACTTTTTTTTCTTTCATTTATAATTTAATTGTCTTAACAACTAAGGTCATTGACACTTTAAATAACTACATAATAAGTTATATATAAAATTAAGAACTATGAAATGCATGTAAATACTATTATATAAATTAAACTGGCTTTTACATTAGTAAAATTTGGATTTAAAATTTCAGGCAAGTTTCTTTCACCAAAATTTTCAAATCTTGGACAAGCATATAAGGCACATTTTAATAGAACGTGAAAAATTGAAAATGGTCGGTCACAGAGCTCACTAATAAGGGCGTTGCTTTTGATTTAAGAGATAACCATGTGTATGGAGGGTGGCCAATTCGGAGTCTTCTGATAATCACTTCCTCCCTGCGAGATAAATCAGGAAGTTTCTTGATTGCCACAGTTGGTTCAATTTCTCGCAGTTTGTTGCTTAGCGAAGACCAATGCATTTGCCTTTTCTGTCTATAAAAATTTGCTATGTTTTAAAAAATATTTTTTAATTTTTTGTTAAGAAAACTTGGACATTATTAATATCTGATGAACGAACTCATCCAAGCTATTAACAAAATAAGGGTCATTTCCAAATTTGGTCCAAATCAGTGAAGCATTTTTTGAGTTATCGGTTATTTATATATATATATATATATATATATATATATATATATATATATATATATATATATATATATATATATATATAAACTCTTTAACTGACCATGGAAATGGGTTTCAGGGGCCCTAATTCGCGCTCATTTGAAGAAATTTTCCGAAAGTCTCACCATCGATACCTCATCTCTATTAGTGAATTTTCTTCATGAAAATTCACTAAAAATAAAATGAAAAAACAAAGTTATTTTCTACTAAATTCCTATACAAAAAGTAAAACCAAGATAAAAAATAATATAAAGATGAAATTATAAATCCCATATTTTTTTTCTAAACTGTAAAAACATGATTTTACTTAGTCGTTTACTCTTAAGTCTATTTCTTTTCTGATTTAGAGCTTGTGCGGATTTATTCTATTATGATATGCCAATACTTTATGTTTTCAGAGATGTTTTCATTTCAAGTAAAAACTTCTAAAGCTAAGTTCATACCAATGACAATACGTCATTGGTTCATACACTCCTGGATTGCTAACAGCCAATTACAAAATCGTCATGAAACGTATCCCCATTGGTTGATTTTAAATAATATCCTAATATTATTTAAAATAGACCAATAGGAAATGTCTATGAACCGGGCTTTATTAAGCTAGGTTCATACACTCGCGAATGGCGAAACTTATTCCTACTGTTCCATTTTAAATAATATTACGATAGTATTTAAAATAAACTAATAGGGTTAGTTTTCTTTGCGATTTCGCAATGTGGTCGTAACACACAATCAAAAATCACAGTTTTATAGTATATAACTTAAAGACTGGTGGTAATAAAATAATTATACGTAGAAATTTTGAGGTTTTGCCTTATAGAAATTTTTTTATAAAGAAATGAAAATTAGCCCGCCAAAATGCTCATTTTAAAGCCCGTACTTTGTGACGTGCTAACCTCAAAGCATCTGATTGGGGCGATCCTTAAGTAGCCGGGCCCCGTCCGACCGCAGTGAACTCGCATCGCTCGCTTAGTGCGCAGCGTTGCCAGCTTGTGCCTTCTACCCTCTCGCCAGGAAAAAATAAATAATAAAATGTCATTTTCATTTTGAATGATATTATTGACCCAATTTATATACCTAATATATTAGTATGTAAATGAGGTAGGTGTGCCAACTAAACAGACGGTGAAAATATGCTCTATTTACGTAAGGCATTAAAAGAATATAGCGCATTTACCATTTTATTGTGTCGAAAGGAGTTAACAGAAAATTCTGAAACTTGCTAAGCATAATAAACACGCTACGCTCTTTTCACGTGAGGGATCCAAAAAAATGTAGCGCAACCGGTCGTACCGGAAGTCGACACTAACTTTATTTTCATTCTATAGCAGAACCATGTATCGTACACCCGCTATCCTTCGACACAGTAACGGAAAGGAAGGGGCCCGTGTATTTTAGTAGGTGGCTCTACGGCGCATTTACCATTTTATTGTGTCGAAACGAGTTAACAGAAAATTCTGAAACTTCGTGGGCATAATGAACACGCTACGCTCCGTTCACGTGAGTGAACCAAGCAAATGTAGCGCAACCGGTTGTACCGGAACTCGATAGTAACTTTATTTTTTCTAATAGCAGTGATGCATGTTTTTGTCATTTTCGAATAGGCCCCGTCATTCTACAGCAGAAACATGTATCATACATCCGCTATCCTCCAACGCACCGACAAAAACCATGGGGCCCCTGTCCTTTACTAGGTGGCTCTACGGCGCATTTATCGCTTTATTGTGTCGAAACGAGTTAACAGAAAATTCTGAAACTTCGTGGGCATAATGAACACGCTACGCTCCGTTCACGTGAGTGAACCAAACAAATGTAGCGCAACCGGTTGTACCGGAACTCGATAGTAACTTTATTTTTTCTAATAGCAGTGATGCATGTTTTTGTCATTTTCGAATAGGCCCCGTCATTCTACAGCAGAAACATGTATCATACATCCGCTATCCTCCAACGCACCGACAAAAACCATGGGGCCCGTGTCCTTTACTAGGTGGCTCTACGGCGCATTTATCGCTTTATTGTGTCGAAACGAGTTAACAGAAAATTCTGAAACTTCGTGGGCATAATGAACACGCTACGCTCCGTTCATGTGAGGGAATCAAAAAAATGTTGCGCAACCGGTCGTACCGGAAGTCGACAGTAACTTCATTTTTTCTAATGGCAGTGATGCTTTTTTTTGTCATTTGCGGATAGAGCCCGCGATTCTACAGCAGAATCATGTGTCATACACCCGCTATCCTTCGACACAGTAAAGGAAAGGAAGGGGCCCGTGTACTTTAGTAGGTGGCTCTAGGGCGCATTTACCATTTTATTGTGTCGAAAGGAGCTAACAGAAAATTCTGAAACTTGCTGGGCATAATAAACACGCTACGCTCCGTACACGTGAGTGAACCAAACAAATGTAGCGCAACCGGTTGTACCGGAAGTCGACAGTAACTTCATTTTTTCTAATGGCAGTGATGCATTTTTTTGTCATTTACGGATAGAGCACGCGATTCTACAGCAGAATCATGTATCATACACCCGCTATCCTTCGACACAGTAAAGGAAAGGAAGGGGCCCGTGTACTTTAGTAGGTGGCTCTACGGCGCATTTACCTTTTTATTGTGTCGAAACGATTGAACAAAAAATTCTGAAACTTGCTGGGCATAATAAACACGCTACGTTCCGTACACGTGAGTGAACCAAACAAATGTAGCGCAACCGGTTGTACCGGAACTCGATAGTAACTTTATTTTTACTAATGGCAGTGATGCATGTTTTTGTCATTTTCGAATAGGCCCCGTCATTCTACAGCAGAAACATGTATCATACACCCGCTATCCTCCAACGCACCGACAAAAACCATGGGGCCCGTGTCCTTTACTAGGTGGCTCTACGGCGCATTTATCGCTTTATTGTGTCGAAACGAGTTAACAGAAAATTCTGAAACTTCGTGGGCATAATGAACACGCTACGCTCCGTTCACGTGAGGAATCGAAACAAATGTAGCGCAACCGGTTGTACCGGAACTCGATAGTAACTTTATTTTTTCTAATAGCAGTGATGCATGTTTTTGTCATTTTCGAATAGACCCCGTCATTCTACAGCAGAAACATGTATCATACACCCGCTATCCTCCAACGCACCGACAAAAACCATGGGGCCCCTGTCCTTTACTAGGTGGCTCTACGGCACATTTATCGCTTTATTGTGTCAAAACGAGTTAACAGAAAATTCTGAAACTTCGTGGGCATAATGAACACGCTACGCTCCGTTCACGTGAGTGAACCAAACAAATGTAGCGCAACCGGTTGTACCGGAAGTCGACAGTAACTTTTTTTTTCTAATGGCAGTGATGCATTTTTTTGTCATTTGCGGATAGAGCCCGCGATTCTACAGCAGAATCATGTATCATACACCCGCTATCCTCCAACGCACCGACAAAAACCATGGGGCCCGTGTCCTTTAGTAGGTGGCTCTACGGCGCATTTATCGCTTTATTGTGTCAAAACGAGTTAACAGAAAATTCTGAAACTTCGTGGGCATAATGAACACGCTACGCTCCTTTCATGTGAAGGAATCAAAAAAATGTAGCGCAACCGGTCGTACCGGAAGTCGACAGTAACTTCATTTTTTCTAATGGCAGTGATGCATTTTTTTGTCATTTACGGATAGAGCCCGCGATTTTACAGCAGAATCATGTATCATACACCCGCTATCCTTCGACACAGTAAAGGAAAGGAAGGGGCCCGTGTACTTTAGTAGGTGGCTCTACGGCGCATTTACCATTTTATTGTGTCGAAAGGAGCTAACAGAAAATTCTGAAACTTGTTAGGCATAATAAACACGCAACGCTCCGTACAGGTGAGTGAACCAAACAAATGTAGCGCAACCGGTTGTACCGGAACTCGATAGTAACTTTATTTTTTCTAAAGGCAGTGATGCATGTTTTTGTCATTTTCGAATAGACCCCGTCATTCTACAGCAGAAACATGTATCATACATCCGCTATCCTTCGACACAGTGACGGAAAGGAAGGGGCCCGTGTACTTTAGTAGGTGACTCTACGGCGCATTTACCGTTTTATTGTGTCGAAACGATCGAACAAAAAATTCTGAAACTTCGTGGGCATAATAAACACGCTACGCTCTGTTCACGTGAGGAATCGAAACAAATGTAGCGCAACCGTCAAGCATTTAACGACGCAAAGAAACCGCTATGTCCGCATTCTTTCTGAGGCAAAAAACTCGTTTAATAACCACTTTAAAAACAAAGTCCTCTTAAACTCCAACGGCGGCAAACCCTTCTGGACTCTTCCAAATGTTCAAACACCAACAGTCCCCAATGTCGCGCATTAAATGACGGATATCATTTTCAAAATTAAAAAGGTACGCAAGATGCTCTCTTCTCTATATACCAGGAAAGCCTATGGCCTCGACGAGATCCCAGCAGTTGTTCTCAAAATTGCGCACCAGAACTTGCGCCTGTCCTGACTCGTCTGTTTCAGACATCTTGCAATAAAGGCATATTCCCCAGTTACTGGAAAACTGCTCGAGTACAACCCATCCCCAAGAAAGGATCCAAAGCGCTTTCTTGCAATTACAGGCCTATTTCTCTCCTTTCAGTCGTCTCAAAAGTTATGGAAAAGTATATAAACAGCGAATTACTAACAATTCTTGAAAAACACAGTCTAATCCACGACAGGCAGTATGGATTTCGTCAGTGCAGTTCGACTGCCGACCTCCTTTCCTTTACCACCCATTCTTGGAACAAGTATATGGAACTACACGGTGAATCCCAGACTGTTGCTCTAGACATAGCCAAAGCATTCGATCAGGTCTGGCACGCAGCGCTGCTTAATAAACTCCCGGCCTATGGCCTACAACAAAAACTTTGAACCTGGATTGCACATTTCCTCTCCGACAGGAGCATTTCTGTTGTTGTGGATGGCCATTCCTCTAAACTGTATCCAATTAATGCAGGAGTTCCTCAAGGTTCAGCTTTAGCCCCTACTTTGTTTCTTCTCCACATCAATGACCTCCTCTCTAACACATCCAACCAAGTCCACAGTTACGCCGATGACAGCACCCTCCACTCAAATATACAATGTTCTAAGCCCGTCTCTTTAGCCCAATTAGATGAGGATCACAGACTCATGGAGGCTTCTGTCTCCGTGGATCTCCAAATAATATTACACTGGGGAAGTAAAAATCTTGTACAATTCAACCCCAACAAATCTGAGTCATGCTTTCTTTCTCGTTAGAGATGCACCAACCCTAGGCCCATAACAATCAACAACCAAGTTATTCAAAGCATTGAGTCCTTTTCTCTTGTTGGTATTTCTCTGGATCGAAATCCTAATTGGCACCAACATGTCACATCAATTGCAGAAGTGGCAGCTAAGAAATTAGGTTTCCTCTTCCGGGCTCGCAAATACTTGACACCAGCTCATCTCTATACCTTATATACTTCACAAATAAGGCCAAACCTCGAAAACTGCTACCACATCAGGAGTGCAGCTGCCGCTTCTACACACGCGATCCTGGACTCCATTCAAAAGAGAGCTATACGTCTCATCGGTGAGCCTACCCTCACCCAAAGGTTGCCATCCCTTGCCCACCGACGTGCCGTTGGTGACCTCTCTTTCTCTCTTTTATAGATATCTGCAAGGGCACTGCTCAGAGGAGCTCTCCTGCATAATTCCCCCACCTGCCGCCGCCAACAGATCTACCAGGGGAACAGAACGAATGCATCCTTTTACTGTCCAGGTCACCAGACATAGAACATCTTGTTACGCCTCCTCTTTTGTCCCGAGGACTTCCAAGTTGTGGAAATCCTTACAGGCACATGTTTTTCCTTCTCCTCCGAACCTCCAAACCTTCAAGTCCAGAATTAACAAATTGCCTCTTTCCCCCTTGTCAACACGCACGGTACGATATTATTTAGGCTGTAAGCCCTCCTGGTGTGTTGTTGTAATTGAAAAAAAAAACAACAACAATGTAACTGTTGAAGACTGGTGCACTCAGCCGTTGTGTACGGCTACCAAGCATGTCCGCCGATCCAACTCGCTTGAGGATTGGCATAACTGGATTTGATACCCTCCCACTTAAGCTCGTAAAGTAACAGGCTACCCTACGTGTAAGTGCCATTTATTTTACGTTTCCTACTATCACATAAAAAAGCATTTCGATTTTTCATTCAGGCCTCTGCTTAAAACATTAGTCAGGTATACGTACCTAATAGATACAATTGAGATGCATAGCATTTATTATTTTCGTAATGACACGGTCATTCATTGTAAATTAGCAACATACTCCTTTTTATACAATTTTAAAGACAAAGTTGGGAAACAGTGTATTTAAGGAATAAAATGGCTGTCTGCTAGATATGTGACATTGAAATTTATACATATTTCAAAAGTATGGGCTATTGGTAACGTAGCTACATTGTAGTTTAACCGACTGGATAAAATCTAAAAACTCTGGACGCAGCAAGTGCGTTCTGGAAGAGATTTTACATAAAAATGTTTTTAATTGCTAATATATCGCTCTAATGCTAGCAGGCATCAAATTGGTTACCGGTATAACCTGTATAGTAGGAACAACGTACCATATTTTATCAAAGTAATTATTTGAAAATGTACAAAAATATTCCGAAAATAAATAAATAAACGTTAAATGTTTCTGAGAAAACTGGTATCCTAGCCAATGAACCTTAGGTTAATAGCTAATTGAGTTATTGAAATTTAAAAAAAAAACGCAACCAAAACGTACATGCAAAAATTCTCCGAAAATGCAGTTAAATGTTGGTTTCCTAACCAACAAAACTTACGTTAATTGCCAATGAGCTATTAAAATTTCGAGGATTTTATGAAAAATGCTACCAAAACGCAGTTACTGCGTCCAGATTTTTTCTTACAAACATGCGTCATATTTCGATAAAAAATGCTGACAAGCAGTAACGAATTTGTTCTACGAAATTTATCTAAAAATTATATACCGTTAAACCATAAACTTAACTAAACCTACAGCCAAAGGATCAGAGAAAGGGTCTATTTGAAATGAATTTTCTGTAAATATTTTACTAAAATGAAAGGCAATGACGGTTGAATCTGAAACTTAAGGGTTAGCAGAACACTCTTCTTGCAACATTGCCTTTGCACAATTCGTATTTGTTTCACGTTCTTTGCCTAAACATTGCCGATTTTGACATTTTTAATTGCGACTTTGACGTTTTCAATTGCGAGTTTCACGTTGTGAGGAAAACTCCAAAATTCGTTGCTTCAGCTGCCCGTAGCTTTTTTGTCCTTAAAGTTAGAGACCTAAATTTAGGTACACGGTTCACTCTTTATAATACAAACATGCGTAACAAATTTGGTTGCCCTCACTCGTTATTTCCGGAAATATGATTTTTTTCGACTTCCGGTACAACCGGTTGCGCTACATTTGTTTCGATTCCTCACGTGAACGGAGCGTAGCGTGTTCATTATGCCCACGAAGTTTCAGAATTTTCTGTTAACTCGTTTCGACACAATAAAGTGATAAATGCGCCGTAGAGCCACCTACTAAAGGACACGGGCCCCATGGTTTTCGTCGGTGCGTTGGAGGATAGCGGATGTATGATACATGTTTCTGCTGTAGAATTACGGGGTCTATTCGAAAATGACAAAAACATGCATCACTGCCATTAGAAAAAATAAAGTTACTATCGACTTCCGGTACAACCGGTTGCGCTACATTTGTTTCGATTCCTCACGTGAACAGAGCGTAGCGTGTTTATTATGCCCACGAAGTTTCAGAATTTTTTGTTCAATCGTTTCGACACAATAAAACGGTAAATGCGCCTTAGAGCCACCTACTAAAGTACACGGGCCCCTTCCTTTCCGTTACTGTGTCGAAGGATAGCGAATGTATGATACATGTTTCTGCTGTAGAATGACGGGGTCTATTCGAAAATGACAAAAACATGCATCACTGCCATTAGAAAAAATAAAGTTACTATCGACTTCCGGTACAACCGGTTGCGCTACATTTGTTTTGATTCCTCACGTGAACAGAGCGTAGCGTGTTTATTATGCCCACGAAGTTTCAGAATTTTTTGTTCAATCGTTTCGACACAATAAAACGGTAAATGCGCCGTAGAGCCACCTACTAAAGTACACGGGCCCCTTCCTTTCCGTTACTGTGTCGAAGGATAGCGAATGTATAATACATGTTTCTGCTGTAGAATGACGGGGTCTATTCGAAAATGACAAAAAAATGTATCACTGCCATTAGAAAAAATGAAGTTACTGTCGACTTCCGGTACAACCGGTTGCGCTACATTTGTTTGGTTCACTCACGTGTACGGAACGTAGCGTGTTTATTATGCCCAGCAAGTTTCAGAATTTTCTGTTAGCTCCTTTCGACACAATAAAATGGTAAATGCGCCGTAGAGCCACCTACTAAAGTACACGGGCCCCTTCCTTTCCGTTACTGTGTCGAAGGATAGCGGATGTATGATACATGTTTCTGCTGTAGAATGACGGGGCCTATTCGAAAATGACAAAAAAATGCATCACTGCCATTAGAAAAAATGAAGTTACTGTCGACTTCCGGTACAACCGGTTGCGCTACATTTGTTTGGTTCACTCACGTGTACGGAACGTAGCGTGTTTATTATGCCCAGCAAGTTTCAGAATTTTTTGTTCAATCGTTTCGACACAATAAAAAGGTAAATGCCTAGAGCCACCTACTAAAGTACACGGGCCCCTTCCTTTCCTTTACTGTGTCGAAGGATAGCGGGTGTATGATACATGTTTCTGCTGTAGAATCGCGGGCTCTATCCGTAAATGACAAAAAAATGCATCACTGCCATTAGAAAAAATGAAGTTACTGTCGACTTCCGGTACGACCGGTTGCGCTACATTTTTTTGATTCCCTCACATGAAAGGAGCGTAGCGTGTTCATTATGCCCACGAAGTTTCAGAATTTTCTGTTAACTCGTTTCGACACAATAAAGCGATAAATGCGCCGTAGAGCCACATACTAAAGGACACGGGCCCCATGGTTTTTGTCGGTGCGTTGGAGGATAGCGGGTGTATGATACATGTTTCTGCTGTAGAATTACGGGGTCTATTCGAAAATGACAAAAACATGCATCACTGCCATTAGAAAAAATAAAGTTACTATCGACTTCCGGTACAACCGGTTGCGCTACATTTGTTTCGATTCCTCACGTGAACAGAGCGTAGCGTGTTTATTATGCCCACGAAGTTTCAGAATTTTTTGTTCAATCGTTTCGACACAATAAAACGGTAAATGCGCCGTAGAGCCACCTACTAAAGTACACGGGCCCGTTCCTTTCCTTTACTGTGTCGAAGGATAGCGGGTGTATGACACATGATTCTGCTGTAGAATCGCGGGCTCTATCCGTAAATGACAAAAAAATGCATCACTGCCATTAGAAAAAATGAAGTTACTGTCGACTTCCGGTACAACCGGTTGCGCTACATTTGTTTGGTTCACTCACGTGTACGGAACGTAGAGTGTTTATTATGCCCAGCAAGTTTCAGAATTTTTTGTTCAATCGTTTCGACACAATAAAAAGGTAAATGCCTAGAGCCACCTACTAAAGTACACGGGCCCCTTCCTTTCCTTTACTGTGTCGAAGGATAGCGGGTGTATGATACATGTTTCTGCTGTAGAATCGCGGGCTCTATCCGTAAATGACAAAAAAATGCATCACTGCCATTAGAAAAAATGAAGTTACTGTCGACTTCCGGTACGACCGGTTGCGCTACATTTTTTTGATTCCCTCACATGAAAGGAGCGTAGCGTGTTCATTATGCCCACGAAGTTTCAGAATTTTCTGTTAACTCGTTTCGACACAATAAAGCGATAAATGCGCCGTAGAGCCACCTACTAAAGGACACGGGCCCCATGGTTTTCGTCGGTGCGTTGGAGGATAGCGGATGTATGATACATGTTTCTGCTGTAGAATTACGGGGTCTATTCGAAAATGACAAAAACATGCATCACTGCCATTAGAAAAAATAAAGTTACTATCGACTTCCGGTACAACCGGTTGCGCTACATTTGTTTCGATTCCTCACGTGAACAGAGCGTAGCGTGTTTATTATGCCCACGAAGTTTCAGAATTTTTTGTTCAATCGTTTCGACACAATAAAACGGTAAATGCGCCGTAGAGCCACCTACTAAAGTACACGGGCCCCTTCCTTTCCTTTACTGTGTCGAAGGATAGCGGGTGTATGACACATGATTCTGCTGTAGAATCGCGGGCTCTATCCGTAAATGACAAAAAAAAAGCATCACTGCCATTAGAAAAAATGAAGTTACTGTCGACTTCCGGTACGACCGGTTGCGCAACATTTTTTTTGATTCCCTCACATGAACGGAGCGTAGCGTGTTCATTATGCCCACGAAGTTTCAGAATTTTCTGTTAACTCGTTTCGACACAATAAAGCGATAAATGCGCCGTAGAGCCACCTACTAAAGGACACGGGCCCCATGGTTTTTGTCAGTGCGTTGGAGGATAGCGGGTGTACGATACATGGTTCTGCTGTATAATCGCGGGCTCTATTCGTAAATGACAAAAAAATGCATCACTGCCATCAGAAAAAATAAAGTTACTGTCGACTTCCAGTACGACCGGTTGCGCTACATTTTTTTTAATCGCTCACGTGAACGGAGCGTAGCGTGTTCATTATGCCCACGAAGTTTCACATTTTTCTGTTAACTCGTTTCGACACAATAAAATGGTAAATGCGCCGTAGAGCCACCTACTAAAATACACGGGCCCCTTCCTTTCCGTTACTGTGTCGAAGGATAGCGGGTGTACGATACATGGTTCTGCTGTAGAATGAAAATAAAGTTAGTGTCGACTTCCGGTACGACCGGTTGCGCTACATTTTTTTGGATCCCTCACGTGAAAAGAGCGTAGCGTGTTTATTATGCTTAGCAAGTTTCAGAATTTTCTGTTAACTCGTTTCGACACAATAAAGCGATAAATGCGCCGTAGAGCCACCTAGTAAAGGACACGGGCCCCATGGTTTTTGTCGGTGCGTTGGAGGATAGCGGGTGTATGATACATGTTTCTGCTGTAGAATGACGGGGCCTATTCGAAAATGACAAAAACATGCATCACTGCCATTAGTAAAAATAAAGTTACTATCGAGTTCCGGTACAACCGGTTGCGCTACATTTGTTTGGTTCACTCACGTGTACGGAACGTATCGTGTTTATTATGCCCAGCAAGTTTCAGAATTTTTTGTTCAATCGTTTCGACACAATAAAAAGGTAAATGCGCCGTAGAGCCACCTACTAAAGTACACGGGCCCCTTCCTTTCCTTTACTGTGTCGAAGGATAGCGGGTGTATGATACATGATTCTGCTGTAGAATCGCGTGCTCTATCCGTAAATGACAAAAAAATGCATCACTGCCATTAGAAAAAATAAAGTTACTATCGAGTTCCAGTACAACCGGTTGCGCTACATTTGTTTGGTTCACTCACGTGAACGGAGCGTAGCGTGTTCATTATGCCCACGAAGTTTCAGAATTTTCTGTTAACTCGTTTCGACACAATAAAATGGTAAATGCGCCGTAGAGCCACCTACTAAAATACACGGGCCCCTTCCTTTCCGTTACTGTGTCGAAGGATAGCGGGTCTACGATACATGGTTCTGCTGTAGAATGAAAATAAAGTTAGTGTCGACTTCCGGTACGACCGGTTGCGCTACATTTTTTTGGATCCCTCACGTGAAAAGAGCGTAGCGTGTTTATTATGCTTAGCAAGTTTCAGAATTTTCTGTTAACTCCTTTCGACACAATAAAATGGTAAATGCGCTGTATTCTTTTAATGCCTTACGTAAATAGAGCATATTTTCACCGTCTGTTTAGTTGGCACACCTACCTCATTTACATACTAATATATTAGGTATATAAATTGGGTCAATAATATCATTCAAAATGAAAATGACATTTTATTATTTATTTTTTCCTGGCGAGAGGGTAGAAGGTACAAGCTGGCAAAGCTGCGCACTAAGCGAGCGATGCGAGTTCACTGCGGTCGGACGGGGCCCGGCTACTTAAGGATCTATATCCAATCCTTAATTTGTGTTTCAACACTCATAAAGTAAACATAAACATACGCCAAGGTCAAGAATAAGGATTTAATGCGAGGTTTACATGGTTGCCAAATTTATTTTCATTTTCTTTAATAAAATTAAAAGTGAGTAAATTAATTATATCTGGTTTAATGGATTTCCTCAGTATTTCAGATATCAAGGCACAGCGAAAATAGCCTGAAAATATAAATGTAAGCAGTGCAGTGTCCTCCTGAAACCACTGCATAATAAAACACTAGGTAAAAGCCTACTTTCCGCGCATGTATTCGATTTTTATGAAATTTTATATACGGACGTGCATCTAATAGGTATGTTTTGAACTTTGCAATGATAGAGCTGTGCTAAAACGAGCTTTTTCACCTGAAATTAATTTGAATAAGGAAGATAAACGCTGGAGGTGTTTGGGCTTAATAATCAAGGCTTTTACTATTGAAATTTTAGTAATGTTTTAACTTGACTACCTCAGTATAATTTTGTTTTTTTGTATAGTACATATACTCTCCTCAATTTAATGCGTAAAGTGCAGGTGTTAATTGATTTTTGGCAACATTCATGTTCAGGATATTGGGACTTACAGTATGTTATGTTAGCGTTCATTTGAAGGGAAAAATAAGGCACATGTATTTTGTACATAATTTCCATGTAATGTAAGTCTCCAAATTACTTTTTGGTTACATTATTAATGCACCAAAAAGCAGAAGAACAAAAGATTAGAAGGGTAAACCAAAGCAAAGGTTGTCATCATTTAAGAGACGCCAGGGAAATGTTGAAATATATCATCCCTTTTTTGCAAGTAATATTCTTAAATGACAAAATCACCTTCTACTTCTAGGGCTACGAAGGAATCTTATGGAGACAATGCAGTGGGATACATGCAGGTAAAAAGAACTGAACATCTGTACTATTAAGGCAAAAATTACTCCCAAACATAGCATAATGAAAGTTCCCTACAATGTGACAATCACCATTGATGAAGAGGAGGAAACTGTCATACATTATATTTGTGAAGATTGCACAACATCAGAAGGTAATATGTTTATTATTTAAATTACCTTTACTTTAAGTCACCCAAGTAGTATTCGTTAAACTTAATTATTGTACTATTTTTGTTATTTTCTTTTGGACCTGATTTTCAAAAGGTTAAGGAATATGAAATGAAATGAACCTCAATCTGCCTACTCCTTAAATCGGTGGATAAGGTAATTTAAGATGTTGTACTTTGATTACAACGTTTCAATCTGTATATTTGAATAATGAAGTTGCTTTAAAAGGTAACTCAAATTGTCGTATTCTTTACAAAGGTACTGAAGATTGAATATTTGGGAAATACTTGACTTAAAGTGATAAAGATGCAAATAACCTACACGGTGGAACTACAGAGATAACTAATGCTGTCTTAATAGTCTTTTAGTCTCGGAATAACCATTTCCCTGTTTTGGTAGGTGTCTGGTTTTTGCATCTAATTGTTGTAGTTAATTAATTATTTTATAGGCCCGTTCCTTACATTTATAAGCACATTGTGTTGTAACTACCAAATTATTTTTATCTTTCCAACAGAGCAGTAGTTATCATGTTATGTAATATTCAATCATAAATATAGTTTGTTTTGTTATTTATTAAATCATGCTGTTTGCATCAATGGAATGACAGAACACATCTACATTTAATGTAACATTAAATAACAACAACAAAACAACATTATCTGTTTCTAATAAGATGTTATTTGTATTCATAACTCCTAAAAGAAGAAGCTATGAATCTTGATTGTTTGACACAGATTTTCTTTGTATTGACATGTTTTCTTGGATACTTACCAGTATTAGAGAATATATTTATTTTACATGACCTCTTCTAAACTAAGAGGGATACTTTTGTGTGCATTTTTATCGTACCCTACATTCAATTTATTATTAACTGAAAGTGTGAAATTGTAAAAGAGAATATGATAGTTTTTTTATGTTTCAAATAACATTTAGCTCAGATGATACCTTTCATTTCTTATATAATGTAGAATTAACGTTTTTATTTTTATTTTCAGGGGGCTGCAAACATTCTGTTGCCTTTCTGTTTTGGCTTCATCGACGTGGCGAAGAACCTTCTGTAACGGAAACTGAAAGTTACTGGAAAGCGACTTCTTTGTCCAAAGCTGGGAAGTTGGTGTAGTTTATGAACCTTTCAGCATTGACAGGAAAAAACATACCACCTTTTCAACCCAAGAACTCTACATTTGTTGAAAGTTTTAAAGGTCTTATTAAAGACCAAGCCGGAGGTATTTTTGACATAATTAAAGAACCGAAGTTTTTGAACACTTCCCTTCATCAGCTATCAATATCCTATAAAGAAGAAGTTTCTTTGGAAGAGAGGAGTGTATGTAAGTTTCTGGAATTCATTTCGTCCAAGCTAAGTGAAAATCTATGCAGTAGAATAGAATATTCCACTCGTGACCAATCAAAATCCTCTGCCTGGTATGAGCACCGATATGGGCGAATAACAGCTTCAAAAATCTATGAAGCATCAAGGTGTCGTACTCCGGATGGCTCATTAGCGGAAGCTATAATGGGTGCTGTAGCATTGCCAGAAACTCAAGCGATAAAGAGAGGCTGTTTACTTGAAGATGACATGATTAGAATAATAGAACAGAGAAGACATATAAACATAAAAAAATGTGGTATATTTTTGAGCAGCAAATATCCAGTGTTTGGTGCTTCGCCAGATGGCATAACTGACACATTTGTCATTGAGGTCAAGTGTCCCTTTAAAGAAAAGACAGTTAAAAACTATATCGTGGACAACAGTATTCAACCTAGATATTTGGCTCAGATACAGCTTCGAATGTATTTTGCCAAACGACAATATGGTCTATTTTGTGTGGCAGATCCCGATTTTGAGGCTACAAAAGAAGTCACAGAATACGAAGTTACTTTGGATGAAGCTTTATGTCTGGATTTATTACGTGGTGCTTCTGTATTTTGGAGTGATGTAATATATTCTATTTTAATGAGTTAATAAAATAAGAAAGAAAATAGTATTAGGATTTTTTTCATATGAAATGAGCCTTTTTTTTTAATAAATAATAGATTTATATTACCTATTATTGGCCTGTCAGTGAAACAAAAATTGGTTCTCTTATGTATGTCATATGTATTTTTTCAGTTTTTGATCTTGCAAAAGCCCTCTCATTTTTATTTGTGCAGCATAACATTTTAAAGAAATCTACATATTCGTGATTATGAACAGTTTTACAATTAAACTCATGTAGGAATTTTATGAATGGAGCTACTGAAAATATCGTAACCAAACAAGTGTTTGTTTTTTTTAAATATTTGTTATATGTAATCTCAGATTGAGCCCACGTTATGATAGTTTTCAGTGTTCAAGAAATTATTTTGAAAAATAATTTATTTGAACAGTAAACTAGAAAAAATGGCCATTCCTTGAGTGATATTCAATTCACTCACTCACTACCAAATCTAGATGCAGGGTATATATGTGTATAAGGATATGTTATCTTCTACAGGCTAAAGTCTAAAGCCTTAAGTGGTTCTGATAACTTAGATATAATTAATTATTCTAAATTAATGTTATAAAGTTCTGGACTTGTACTAACTTTGGTATGGTTAATGTTGTCATTTTATTTAGCTTAGAAATAAATATAGACATATTCAAAATTCATTAAGATGTGTTTCAAATGTTCCTGCAAATGAATGACAATAAAGGGAAAGGTTAAAAGCAACTATCAAGGAAATTTACTAGGCAATTTAATAAATGTGCAATTAAGGGATTGTTGATTGCTTAATAAGTCATGTAGGTCTTTTGCCTCTCATCGCTGGAATCTCAAGGGATATTTTGTGCATGACTATTTTCGTAATACTGGCCCAATGCACAATAAGCCAAAGGCTGTGGTGCTATCGGGACGGCAAAGACGCGGGCGAGCCCTAAGTGAGGAAAAAAATACTGGCCCAAAACATTCAGATGTTATGTAGCCTACTATCTTTTTGGGGGCTACTCTACCTATTTTTTGTGGTGTTAAGGTCATCCCTCCAAGGTATTTGAGCCTTCTGCAGAAATGAGCCATGCAATCGCATAACAAATGTATGGGTGTGTCCGCTAGTTCACTGCATTATTGACAGTTTTCGCTGTCTGCCTTACCTATCTTCATAAGGTGCTACTTTATGGGGGAGTCTCCTGTGATTTTTCTCAAGTCGTTCCTCTTCAATTCAAGGAAGAGTTAAGACTTCTCTGCTGATATATCATTTCGCCTGCATTAAGTCTGGTGTTTTCCTTCAGTATGACAGTGATTCCTCTCCCAAGTATCGAGTTAATTTCTTCTTTTAGCCCTTTTTGGAATTAAGGGAAGTCACTGATCAAAATTAGTAGTGTCAATGTTAAATTTGGTTTCACGAAGGGGATACTTGTTGAGAATGAAAACGGAAACTCCCTACATCTTTACAAAATACTTCATAGTTGGAAAACTATAATGTTAAGGTGAGGTAAAAAAATGAAATTCGTTTTTATTTTTATAGTAGAACGTGAATAAATAGGCAGGTGTTTCATTTTAAAAAAATACTAAATTTGATACTTTTTGTAATGCCTTTACATCACAAATATGTCTAAAAATGTACAAAGGACAAAATGAAATTATTAAATAAATATCAGCTTCTAAAATGTAAATATACGTAAATATTTATTAAATCTAGCACACTAAGGAAACAGTACAAATTATAACTATATGACAATAAAAATATACAACAAAGGAAAACTAGCTGCCACAAAGGCAACTCAAAAATAAAGGAAACAAGGAATTTATTAAATAAAGTCTACTTCTAAATATGAATTTATCTAAATAATTATTAAATATAGCACAATATAATGAACAATACAAATTCTAACTATCTAACAATAAAAATTCACAACAAAGGGAAGTTAACTTATACAAAGGCGAGGATGATTTAAAACTGGAGCGCAACGGCGAAGAGCGGAACCGAAAGTGAAGGGCACAATGAATAATGAAAATGAATGATAGAGCACAGAACAGGAATCTGGTTCATAAATCTAACACGAGTTCTTTGACCTAACATTCTTCAAATCCAAGGTAAAAATTGTGAACATGGCAACGTCGCAAGGATGATCCTCTGGTGCTCGCAAAGTATCGTTTAAATATTCTGTGACACAAGTAACGGCGCAAACCGCTTAGCGCCGGCGCCATCTTCAGTCGGAAACGCGAACTATCTATATTTTGTGACGTCTTAACCCTAGTTAGATGGGCAAATTTAGGGACTCGATTATTGCAATCTTTGATAATTTTTTTCTGCGATATTAGAACACTGGAGAAAAATAACTGGTGTCTCAGACTCGTATTTATACGAACTTTCGAAATATGCAATAAAAAAATTATGTGTTACGACCCCATTCGCGAGTGTATGAACCAAGCTTAGGGCAATTGATACATGAAAAAACATCAATGCATTCGATACATCGGATAATACCGATGCATCGAATCGAAAACATCGATGTTTTAGATGCATCGATGAATAACGAACATCTCTAACTTCTTATGTTGTGGTTATGATTAGTGGTTGTGGCTTAGACACGGAAGAAATAAATGGACCATTCCTAACGGCCAGAAAGTGAAGGCAAAAAGGACCAAACTAAAGCCCACCATAGTCGTCTCGTCAATAGTAGCAGAAGGTTTGTTTGAGAGTAGTATTCCATACTGTTTAAAAATAAATTATCAATATAAATAAGAAGTCTGGTCAAGTTCTATATTAACTATTCCAAATTACTAATTTCTTTTTTAAACAATAAGCTGAAGAAAATATATACAAATAAAAAGAAAATTATTATATTTATAGGTACCTGCAAATTATGTAATGACAAATATCCCTTAATAACTAATTAATACCTAAGCTACGAGAACTACATATAGCGAATTCTTTTACTGAAATTTGCTAAAAATTATAGACTATTAAACGATTAACTCTATAACTAAAATTACTGCGAAAGCATTAGAGAAAGGGTCTATTTGACTGAATTTTCTGGAAAAATTTTAGTGAAAGGAAGGACAATCACGGTTGAAGCTGACACTTAAGGGTTTGGAAAACACTCTTCTTGCTACATGTTTTTCTACGTAACCTGTATTCGTTACACCCTCTTTGCTTAAATGTTCAGGTTTCAAATCGCGACTCTGACGGTTTAAGAGGAAAACCCCTTTTTTTAAATGCCTATAAGTTTTTCGTCTTTTAACCTACATATTTAAATTTTGGAAAATAATTTAGTTTTTATGATATAAACCCGTGTACCAAATTTGGTTGCCATAAGTTTGTTATTTCTTGAGATATAAAAATGTTCCAAAAAAAAACCATAAAATTTTCCGGGGAAAAACCAGGCCGACTTTCCTGGATAACGAACTTGTCCAAGTCACTTGCAAATGGAAGGTACTCGCCAAATTTGATTAAAATCGGCCCATTATTTTTTGAGTTATCGGTGTGATACATACACACATATATCGATTAATATCCGCTCATCTCTATACGAAGTTGCACTGTTTTGCCGCCAAAGGGCTTTGAAGTCATTAATTTCTTTTCTATTTTGTTTACCTATCTCCTAAACAGGTAATCCAATCATATTCAAATTTCACAGAAATATTGTAATGAGCAAGTGGTTTAGTCGTTATGAGAACTAGTGCAATTGCACCCCTGGAATGGTGTAAACTACCCCCATCCCTAACTTTTTTTATCGTATTTATTTCTCTGTCGGTTAGATAAATAACACGTTCATTTTTTTTTTGCAAAGACCGATTGTTTTTCAAATGTTTGTTACTTTTGTAAAATTTTGCTTACTCTCTTACTCTTTGCGCAACATAGCTTTTAAGTTTAAGTTTGATGGAGAAATACAATACTTCATAAAATGTTTATTCATTAACCATAGAAACAATAAGAAAAGTAAAATTAGTGTAAAGTTGAAATTGAAACAAATTAAATCTAACTCATTAATTGTTCAATATGGCAAACATTCACTCGCATTAAAGCTTCTAGTCTACGTAAAAAATTAAAACTTATATGCTCTAAATTTTCCCTATTCTTCAGTGAGGCAACAGCTTCTTCAATACTATACCACAATTGCTCCTCCGTATTTATCTACCCCTTGTAAACATACGTTTTGATTTGCCCCCATAGTGAAAAGTCGCATTGAAGTGAACGTGCTGGTCAAGGAACAGGAACATCGTGACCTCTGCGAATCCATTTATTTGGAGATTGCTCACAAAGATAATCCCTCACGATACGTCCAAAATGGGGTGGTGCACCGTCATGCATGTACCACATATCACGACGTAATGCGATCGGCAAATCTTCTAAAAATTCTGACAATGTTTCTTGCAAGAAGTGTAAGTAGCCTTCCACTGTTAGCCTCTTAGGTAACCTTACGGGCCCAATCAAATGACAATCAATTAGTCCTATCCTCACATTAATTTTGAATTCGCGCTGAAAATGCCTTACATGAATTGCGTGAGGATTTTCGTCTGCATAATGGTGCTCAGCTTTTTGTAAAAGTTTGCATCTAGGCTTCTTTTCTGACGCATAATGCGTGCAAATAAAAGGCGTGCGTCATGGTCACCAGGCAGCAGTTCTTAGACAGGTTGTAAATGGTATGGGTGCAGTAGCTGTTGCTTCAGTATACGATTGATTGCTGTTTTTGGGATTCCAATTTGGTGCTCCGACAGCCTCGTACTAATGCAGGGATTCTCACTTACGATATCCAATACTTGCTCGTCTTCACGAAGACGGCGGACGTTAGAATTACGGCCAGCATTATGTCTGTGCACACTTAGCATTCCAGTCTCCCTTAGCCGTCTTTGGATAGACGCAAATGTTCTGCGATCAGGAGTTTGCCTACTTGAAATTTTCTCCCTGTAATTGTGCACACTTTTGCTGAAGTTATGTTGGCATAAACCTAACACTAAAAGCATATCTACTTGCTCAGACAAACTATAAACATGAGCCATATTCCTAAAAATTACCTTATAAATTTGTCATTTTGGCAAATACTATTAATGCAATAATAAGCTGTAGTGTTAAAATACGCATATTACAAACTCATTTCCATAGTAACAGGACTTAATTATTTAAGTATCGTTTAATGCAATTATCAGTGGTTAGCTTAATACCATTTTGCGCAAAAACTAAGAGAGTAAGCAAAATTTTACAAAAGCAACAAAAATTTGACACCAGCACTCCACCACTGACCAAGTCCTTCGCGTGGTGGAAAACATCACCAAAGGATTTAATATAAACAAGTCAACTGGTGCAATATTTGTTGACATTACTCAAGCCTTCGATAGGGTTTGGCATGCGGGTCTCCTAAACAAACTTCTATCATTTAATTATCCTCTCCCTCTGATTCTGCCAATCAGGTCATACCTGCAACAGAGGAAGTACCAGGTCAAACATCTGGGAGCCAGATCTAGAACGTACCCAGCCACGGCTGGTCGCCCGCAGGGTTCTGCTATCTCCCCTCTGCTGTACAATATATTTGTCGCAGATATTCCGACAGCCCCCCTAAACGTGACATACGCACTGTACGCAGACGACACTACCATCCTCAACAGCTCCACTCAGCCGAGGATAATAACCGAACGACTTCAGACCGCCGTAGTCGAGCTGCAATAATTGTATAGGAAATCCCTTTTAGCCATAAACCCCGATAAATGTTCAGCTGTCCTATTCTCCAAGAGGAGACACATACCTCACGAACACGTTTCATTAGACAACCGTCTAATCCCCTGGCAAGATTCCGCCAAATACCTCGGGATTTTCCTCGACAAACACTTAATATGGCGCCCCCATGTCGATCACGCTCGAAAAAAAGCCTCGATGTTCCCACTTCTAAATAGAAATTCCAAATTGTCCATGAACAATAAGTTGCTGATGTACAAAGTAATTATCCGGCCAGCGATGACCTATGCATCCCCTCGCATGGGCCACCGTGGCCGCAACACACATCAAGACCCTTCAAATCATCCAGAATAAAATTCTGAGAATGGTTACCGGAGCGCCATGGTTTGTCAAAAACAGTCAGATTCACTCTGATCTGGAAATACCTTCGATACTTGAGTTTTATAACTCAACTCTCCACAACCCAGTTCGCAAAAGCCGCTTCTCACCCAAATGCTCTTCTTCGTAGTGCCACCGACTACGACGAGCAACTTCCACATAAGCATAAGCGTCCAAAGCTTATACTTACCCGCTAAACGCCCCCGCAGCAAAAACAGAATGGAAACATTCATACCCAAAAAGTCATTGTGTGTAATTCTTTTCGACGGAGGTATGGACTAAGGTCCGGTACTCCCAGGGAGGGGTTTTAGTGAGTACAGTCTCACAGTACCCCGATATCCCACGGAACCTACGGGACCGTGAATGGGGTCTGCATGAGCATTTATGAAGCGATCATAGAAGGCGAATAGTGGAATATAATTCTATGGACATTTATTAATAGAGAGAAACATTTTAGTTGATACTGGTGTTGGAAAATAGTTGCTTATAATAAATTCGCAGTTTGAAAAGCTGTGTTTTGTTCGTCAACAAATCCAGAACCCCGTAGAACGTAACTATATATATATATATATATATATATATATATATATATATATATATATATATATATATATATATATATATATATATATATATATATATATATAAAATATACAGACTTGAAGACTACTTCTCTGGCTTCACTGTTAGTTCTTATCGTTTCTGTAAATGAAGGACGTAGCCAGCGCGTAAGTTAACTGGAGCAAGGGGCCCTCTGAATTCTAGATGTTCTTCAACGTTTCTGTAACCAATTTCGCTGCTTGACAGCATCCTCAGACAGAAGAAAATTGAATTAGTACGAAATTATGACCACAAAATATCACAACATAGTAGCAGATCTTTATATATATATATATATATATATATATATATATATATATATATATATATATATATATATATATATATATATATAAATTGAAACTGACCCCGAATATGTGTTCTAGGGGACCTAGTTCGCGCTCATATGAAGACATGTTTTCAAAATTCTAAAGCTTTTCAAGAAACTTCACCAAAAAGGACATGTAATTTTAAAGACAAAAGAATAGCTAATAAAAAATGTGATCTTTATTAAAGTCGATAAACCAGACCATTTAGGCGCCAAATTGAATTAAACTTTGTGTTATCAGTAATATCAGTTTTTCAAATGGAAGCAAAAAATCAAGTTATCAAGTTACACAACAGGCTAACGAAGTCAAAGCAACCTCATTGGCCAGAAAAGAGAATGGCTCTAGTTAAATAATTTCTGATAGGATGTAACCTTGCATTTAGATAAGAGCTACATATAGACTTTATCAGGAAATAAATGTGGCGGACAGAATCATCTATGTTATGAATATTCAGACTCGAATTTTTTTTCCTATGCATATATGGCCATAATTTTATTACAAATAAAATTGTAAAAAATATTTTCTATGTAAAATGATTTTTGCCGTCCTCAGAATTAGATATATTCGTTGAGACTATTCCAATTACAGCGTTTAAACCATAAAATGCGACTTTTAAAGTATTTTGTCAAATAATTGGAAATTGTAGAAAAATTCATCGGCACGCCTCTGTTAAGATGGCTGCCGTGCATAGATTAACTAGGAACTAGGTCAGGACCACAGAACACTCCGTATAGATGTTTCTCCTAAATGGAGCTAACCTGGACTTTATTAGGGCTCTAGTTCGAACATCGCATATAGTAGATGTCGCTAGTAGTGCTACAATTCTACTGAACAAGCTGTTCAGTGCGCCATTTTATAATACATCCAAAATTCAAATGTTTGATTGCAAAAAAGTTTTTGTTCGCTTCTAGTTCTTTCATTGTATAATTATAATACAAGTTTGTTGCTAAACGTTTCTTTTAATTAAGTTTTACCTATATTAACTTTTAGTTGATACTTTACAGTGTTTTCATTGTTCGTCGGTTTTGTGTTTTAAAGGTGCGTCTTTTTTTTTGTGAATCAAAATATGATCGTTATCATAAGCTTTGTGTTTAAACAATCATGTAATTTCAATTCTATTTTCAGTTTTCTTATCAAAAAGCAAGGTGCTTTCATAGTTCAAGGTGTTAAGGTGAAACATAACTACAACTGTTTTAGTTTTCAGGCAAGTTTAGAACGTTTTAGTAGTTCATAGGTTATAAGTAAATAACGTTTTCTTACAGAAGCTTTGTTGTTTGTGGATATAAATATGATATCAACCAAGAAAACGATTTATTGTTGTGTTCCGGGGTGCCTGAATTTATTTAGCAAAAGATAGTTTTTCGTTGAAATCATCAAAAGACCATTTTGAAGACTGGGTGAAAGCTATACAAAACCCTAAGATGCTTGGTTTATATCCACAAGCCATTTATGATAGATTTTATGTTTGTGATCGTCATTTCGTTGATGAGGATAAAGTACCTGAAATGAGAAGAGGCCTGAAAAGAACTGCAGTTCCCATGTTACATCTTCCTTTGAGTAAGTATTCATATATTTTAAAGTGTAAATAAAAATTTCTATTTCTATTTATTCAATATCTCATAATTAAACAATGGATCGGGTGGATTCGGAAGGCGACCAGAAAGCCTGATAATGTACACTGTTGTCAGATGAATATTACCAAGTGTCATTTTAAATAAACAAGGACATTAAAGGGTGCACAAATGTTGTTTCTAATAAATGACAATATGACGTCATTTATTCATACCCTAAAAGAAGGAAAAACCAACCTTGCGACACATTGTGGTCATGTGAGCATATAAATGTAATATTGTACAAGCACCAGACTGCTGTAATATACCGACCTATCGATAAGGAATGGCAATATATACTTCATCTTACTTTCAGAATTAAAATTGTTTTTAAATAAATGTAATAGGAATACTGTTCTATGTTTTTAAATAAATGTTAAAGTAATACTGCTCTAATAAAACACAAGTGTATTTTATCTTGTTTGATTTTCCATTAATCATATCGATAGTAAAAACTGAAGCTGCAAGTGTTAGAAGGTTCAAATTGCCAATTAATTTTTCCTATGATTACAAAGCTTAAAACAGGCATATGTGTGTTGTTAAAACATAACTTTTTCTGCTTTCACTATAAAAATCATTAAAAAATTATTTGTCTAATTTAACCTCTTTACTGGCAGTGGTATAAAATTAAAAATGCCTGGACGCAGCAAGTGCGTTATGGTAGTGAATTTTCATAGAAATGATCTGGCACAAAATATTTTATTATAACTTTTTTTTCTTGTAACATAGAAATTTAAATTTTGGTGTATAGTTTACTTTTTGTATCGTAAACCTACCTACCAAATTTGGTTATCATAGATTTTTTATTTTTTAAGATAAATTTTTTTTTCAAATGGAAACTCAAAATTTTTCCGGAAAACCTCGTCCGATTTTCCTGATTAACGAAGTTATCAAAGCCATTTACAAAAGGAAGGTACATGCCAAATTATATCAAAATCGGCCTATTATTCTTTGAGATAAAAATTTTTTTCGAATGAAAACTCAAAATTCTCCCGGAAAACCTCGTCCGAATTTCCTGACTAACAAACTTGTCAAATCCATTTACAAAAGGAAGGTACATGCCAAATTTTATTAAAATCTGCTTATTACTTTTTGAGATAAGAATTTTTTTCGAATAAAAACTCAAAATTTTCCCGGAAAACCTCATCCGATTTTCCTGAATAACGAACTTGTCAAAGCCATTTACAAAAGGAAGGTACATGCCAAATTTTATTTAAATCGGCTTATTACTTTTTGAGATACGAATTTTTTTCGAATGAAAACTCAAAATTTTCCCGGAAAACCTCATCCGATTTTCCTGACTAACGAACTTATCCAAGCCATTTACAAAAGAAAGGTACATGCCAAATTTTATCAAAATCGGCCTATTATTTTTTGAGTTATCGGTGTGATACATACATACATATATATATATATATATATATATATAAACATATAAAAATTGAAACTGACCCCGGATATGGGTTCTAGGGGTCCTAGATCGCGCTCATTTGCAAAAAAGTTTCAAAATTCAAAAGTCGGGATCTCCCCAATAGTGAATTTTTTCTACGAAAATTCACTAATAGAATTTATTTGGATTTGCTAAATGAAAATGAAATCAAATTTCCCGCGTGTGACTAAAATTCATCGCATCCGCCAGAGGCGCTGCAATATTGTTCAAAACGTCAGCATTGGCGTTTCCCTTCTATAGGGGGTGTTCTGTGGTCAGGACGCAAACCGGAAATGATTAATGAAAATATGTTTCACAGGAATTACTGAATACTCCGTACCAGTCTTACAATCAAACTTTTAATCCTATCAAAATGGGAACTGCATTTATTACATATTAGCAGATGTATGATATCTTACGGAGTAAATATGTACTGTTAATTCATAGTAAAATAATTTACCTGTGAAATGTTGTCTAAGGGTTGTGGTTTTGTGTTTGTTTAGCCTATAGCATACAGTTGACATAATGAAATAATCAATAAGTTTGGAAGTTAAAGAGGAAACTCCAGATTGTGTTCCTCCTGTCGTCTTACATCAGTTAAACATTAGTGATATTTGTAACAAAAATGTAACAGTCAAGGTACAACTCTGTGATTTTATTATGTTTGATATTAGTGTACCACAGGCTGATGCCATTCATCAAACGTCTAAATATCAAATCACTCAATTAGAGGAATCTGTTAAATTTGAAGTAGAGGAACATGACTTGGATCAGCTTCAGCCACATCAGGAATTTAAGGAAGAGCACTTTGATGATACTAAAAACTGGATACCTGGCCTGGATGGTAAGCATAACCTGCTTGTTGTCAATAAATGTGAGAGTCAGGGATCATCCGAGGATGCTGTGAGAATAGATGTACACACTGTACCAAAAAGGTATAATAAAACATCACCAGACCAAAGTGGGGAATATCATTTTCAATGTTCATTCTGTGACTATAAAAATGTACAGAACAAAAATGTAAAGATGCACACCACATTAAAACATCCTGAAGTGAAACCTTATCATTGCCCATCATGTAATTATCAGAGTGAGGAGAAAAGAAACTTAGATAGTCACATTAGAGAAAAACACAAACACACTGTAGAGAAACATTACCAATGTTCATTCTGTGACTATGGAAATAGGACAAGAAAGATGTTACAAAATCACATTAAGTCAAAACACGTTAGCGGGAAAGCTTATCAGTGTTCATCATGTGATTATAAAGCTATGCAAAGAGGAACGTTACGCAGGCATGTTAGGTCAAAGCACACTGGAGAAGCACTTTTTTACTGTTCTTTGTGTGAGTATAAGACTCGACGAAAAGACACTTTATCAAATCACATTAAACGCAGACATACTGTAGACAAACCATATCAATGTGCATTGTGTGATTATAAATGTGTTCTTAAAGAAAGTTTAAAAAGACATATTAATTCGAACCATAACAAAGAGGGACCTTATCAATGTCCCTCCTGTGATTATATAAGTACACACAAACCATATTTAGAAAAGCATATTACATATAATCATACTAAACGGGAATATACTGAACAGGAATATACTAAACAGAGACGTTATAAGTGTCCCTCATGTGATCATAGAAGTAAACATAACCACACTTTACTAACTCATATTAGATCAAAACACACAGGAGAAAAACCTTATGCATGTTCATCATGTGATTATAGGAGTGCAGACGGACCAAACTTACGAAGGCATATTAAATCAAAACACACAGAAGAGAAACCTCATCAGTGCTCATTGTGTGATTATAGAACTCTGCAAAAAGTAAACTTACAAAGTCACATTAAATCGAAACACACTGAAAAAAGAATCTACGCGTGTACTTTATGTGTTCGTGTATATAAAGATAAAATAAGCTTACAAAGACACGTTAGTGCAAAACACACTGTACAGAAACATTACCAATGTTCATTCTGTGACTATGGAAATGGGACAAGAAAGATGTTACAAAATCACATTAGGTCAAAACATGAAAATGGGACAAGAAAGATGTTACAAAATCACATTAGTTCAAAACACGTTAGAGAGAAAGCTTATCAGTGTCCATCATGTGATTATAAAGCTATGCAAAGAGGAACGTTACGCAGGCATGTTAGGTCAAAACACACTACAGAAGCACTTTTTTACTGTTCTTTGTGTGACTATAAGACTCAACGAAAAGACTGTTTATCAAGTCACATTAAACACAAACATACTGGAGACAAACCATATCAATGTGCCTTGTGTGAGTATAAATGTGTTCATAAAGAAAGTTTAAAAATACATATTAATTCGAACCATAACAAAGAGGGACCTTATCAATGTCCCTCCTGTGATTATATAAGTACACACAAACCATATTTAGAAAAGCATATTACATATAATCATACTAAACAGGAATATACTAAACAGAGACGTTATAAGTGTCCCTCATGTGATCATAGAAGTAAACATAACCATACTTTACTAGCTCATATTAGATCAAAACACACAGGAGAGAAACCTTATGCATGTTCATCATGTGATTATAGGAGTGCAGACAGATCAAACATACGAAGGCATATTAAATCAAAACACACCGAAGAGAAACCTCATCAGTGCTCATTGTGTGATTATAGAACTCTACAAAAAGTAAACTTACAAAGTCACATTAAATTAAAACACACTGAAGAAAGAATCTATGTGTGCGATTTCTGTGATTATAGTACTGTTGTAAAAAGAAATTTACTAATTCACAGGTACACACATAATAAAAAGAGAAATGATAAATGTTCTTCATGTAATTATAAAAGTGGTGATGCTGAATGTGTACACAGCCACATTAACTCAGAACACAATAAAATTTATCAGTGTGCATTGTGTAACTATATAAGTGTAACAAGAAGCAACTTCCTAACACACTTTAGATCAAAACACAGTCAGAGATCTTATCAATGTTTTTCATGTGATTATAAATCTGGAATGAAACGAAATTTACAAAGTCACATTCTATCAAAGCACACTAGAGATAAAACATATCAATGTTATTCATGTGACTATGCAAATGTGCATAAACACCGCTTGTTATGTCATATTAGATCAAAACACAGTCAAGAACGACCTTTTCAATGTTCATTATGTGATTACAGAAGTGTATGGAAAGAAGATTTACTGAGGCATGTGAAATTAAAACATGTTAAGAAACCTTATCAGTGCCCTTTATGTGTTCATGGGTATGGAGATAAAATAAGCTTACAAAGACACATTAGTGCAAAACACACTGTAGAGAGGCCTTATTAATAAATATAAATAATATATCTTGTTATGTCTAGATTGTTACCTTATTCCATTACTTATTTCTTTTGTTATCTTTATGTCATACTAGTTCATTATTGTGTTTTTATTGCTCAGTTACCAACTACATAATGATGTACGTTAGTCCACGGGCCATAAAGTGTACTTTATGGCCTGCACGGGCAAAACATACACTTTATGGCCTGCACGCACATCAACACAAATAATTTTTGTTTGACTTCTTTAATAACCTTTATTAATGAAATTACAGATAATGGAATAAAAGTAATATGTAAATATTTAATTAACATTATTTAGTCGAATTAACATAAAATTGACAGTTCTGAAAAGATCCGGTGATAGTTAGGTTGTCTTCAGCAAACGGTGATTCATGTTTCATTGTTTGGGTATGACTAGTATGACATAAAATTTTGTATGCACCGTTGGTATAAATAGAGGTGTATGTCCTCGAGCGTCTTACAAACCCTCGGGCCGGAGGCCCTCGGATTTGTAAAATCGCCGCTCTCGGGCATAAATATCTATTTATACCCTTGGTACATAAATAACTATTACTAGCTTTCAGGTATTGTACATCTTTTTTGACATCTGCTTCTCATTGACATATCACAGTAACTGAAAAGATGCGACTATTATGACACCTTCTCCTCTTAAATAAACTATTTTTAAGTCAGTGGCGGCTCGTGGGTGCCTTACATGGGTGGGCATGGGCACCAAGGGTTATGGATTAGATAGGTTGTCTGGTAACCCTAAGATGGGAGTGACGCGAGAGGAGAGCATTAAGTCATGTGTATTCTAGACACGGATTACTCCTATAGTTTAACATTGTGTTTTGGTGTTTTAAATAACATTTATTAGAAATTTGTCTAACTTTTAATAAGTTGGCTAAAAATTTTTCGAACACGATCAGTTGCAGATTATTTTAATGTTTATTTCGTACGAAACAGCAGTTAAATCAAAACTATTGTCTTACAGACAATATTTTATTTTGTGAGGTATTGCGTTGTAAACATAAACTGCACACTGAATTAACATTATTACGAATTTGACGTTATTTATTCAAGATTATTTTTATATTTAACAATTAAATCGATGAATCGTTATAAAGCTAGATAATGTAAAAAAAATAGTTTTTTTTTAAATATTTCAACAACACACCACGAGGGCTTACAGCCTAAATACTATTGTACCGTGGGTGTCGACAAGGAGGAAAGAGGCAACTTGTTAATTCTGGACTTGAAGGTTTGGAGGAGAAGGAAAAACATGTGCCGGCAAGGAATTCCACAAGTTGGAAGTCATTGGGACAAAAGAGTGGGCATAACAAGATGTTTTATGTCTGGTGACCTGGACAGTAAAAGGGTGCATTCGCTCTGTTCCCCTGGTAGATCTGTTGGGGGCAGCAGGTGGAGGAACTATGGAAGAAAGCTCCTTTGAGCAGTGCCCTTGCAGATATCTATAAAAAAGAGAGAGGTCACCAACAGCACATCGGTGGGCAAGGGATGGCAGCCTTTGGGTAAGTAGGGTCACCGATGAGACGTATATCTCTCTTTTGAATGGAGTCCAGGATAGCGAGTGTAGAAGCGGCAGCTGCACCCCAGATGTGGGAGCAGTATTCGAGGTTTGGCCTTATTTGTGAAGTATATAAGGTATAGAGATTAGCTGCTGAAAAGTATTTGCGAGCCCGGAAGAGGAAACCTAATTTCTTAGCAGCCGCTTCTGCAATTGATGTGACATGTTGGTGCCAATTTTAGATTTCGATCCACAAAAATGCCAACAAGTGAAAAGGACTCATTACTTTGAATAACTTGCTTGTTCATAGTGACGGGTCTAGGGCTGGTGTATCTCTTATGAGATAGAAAGCAAGACTGAGATTTGGTGGAGTTAAGTTTTACAAGATTTCCACTTCCCCAGTCTAATATTTTTTGGAGATCCACAGAGACAGAACTCTCCATGAGCCTGCGATTCTCATCCTTGGGCTAAAGAGACAGGCTTAGAATATTGTATATTTGAGTGTAGGGTGCTGTCGTCCGCGAACTGTGGACTGGGTTGGATGTGCTAGAGGGGAGGTCATTGATGTGGAAAAGAAACAAAGTACGGGCTAAAGCTGAACCTTGAGGGACTCCTGCATTAATCGGATACAGTTTAGAGGAATGGCCATCCACGACAACAGAGATGCTCTGGTTGGAGAGGAAGTTTCCTGTCCAGGTACAGATTTTTGGTGGTAGGCCATAGGCCGGAAGTTTATTAAGCAGAGCTGCGTACCAGACCTGGTCGAATGCTTGGGATATGTCTAGAGCGACAATATGGGAATCACCGTGTAGTTCCATAGACTTGTTCCAAGAATGGGTGACAAAAGAAAAGAGGTCGGCAGTTGATCTGCGCTGGCGGAATCCATACTGCCTGTCGTGGATTAGACTGTGTTTTTCAAGAAATTTTAGTAATTCGGTGTTTATATACTTTTCTATCACTTTAGAGGCGACTGAAAGGAGAGAAATAGGCCTGTAGTTGCTAGAAAGCGCTTTGGATCCTTTCTTGGGGACAGGTTGTACTCGAGCAATTTTCCAGTTACTAGGGAATATGCCTCTATTATAAGATGTCTGAAACAGATGAGTCAGGACAGGAGCAAGTTCTGTTGCGCATTTTTTGAGAACAATTACTGATATCTCGCCAAGGCCAGAGGCTTTCCTGGTATTAAGAAAAGTGAGCATCTTTCGTACCTTTTTAGTTTTGAAAATGATATCCGTCATTTTATGCGCGGCATTGGGGACTGTTGGTGGTTGAACATTTGGAGGTGGGTTGAGAGTAGAATTGCCGGCGAACAACGAGGCAAAAAGTTCAGCCTTGCCCAGAGCGGTAGAAACAAATTAATCCCCTGAAACAAGAGGTGGAAACGTCCGCTTGCAGAAATTATTCCCAATAGATTTAGCAAGAGTCCAGAAGGGTTTGCTGCCGTTGGAGCTTGAGAGAATTTTGTTTTTGATGTGGTTATTAAACGAGTTGTTTGCCTCAGAAAGAATGCGGACATAGCGGTTTCTTGCGTCGTTAAATGCTTGACGGTTTTCTTGACTGGGATTGTGTAGAAGCGTTTTGTGAGCTTTGACCTTTTCAAGTCTGGCCTTGTCACAGGATTTAGAGAACCAGGGCTTTTGAGTTGCTGAAGTGGTTTTCTGTGTACGTGGAATAAATAATTCCATGCCAGCTTGGATAATTTCGGTGACGTTTTGTGAGATATCAGAGGGGTCAGGATGAGAGAAGCAGATAGATGACCATGGAAATGAGTAAAAGTTATCCCGCATTTCGTCCCAGTTTGCGGAGTTGTAGTGCCAAACGATACGTGGGTGTGATGACTGTGTGACCTCGGGTTGCATTGCGAAGGAAGCAGTGACCATGCCGTGGTCTGAGCGACCAAGGCGGGCGGTGACTGATATCTTATAGCATTCAGGTTTTGTAGTACGGATATCCAAGGGATTTGAGCTGTGTGTTGGGATGCGAGGAAAGTAAGTAGGTTGCTGAAGCATATTGGCTAAAGAATTGCTGACTGCAAAGGCCTCCGCTGCTCTCCCTTGTGGATCGGTTTTTGAACATCCTAGCCATTTCTTATTATGGATATTAAAGTTACCAAAAATAGTGACCTTGGAGCAAGGATATTCAGAAGTCAGATAGTCGGTTTTTTCAGAAAGGTTGTCAAAGAGCTGGACAAAGTTGTTGTCAGAAGGTGACCGGTAAATACAACAGATGAATTTAGTTGCAGCCCTAAGAGAGAGTTTTATCCATAGTATGTCTTTTCTTCCAGCTTCTAAATTGGGGAGTCTGTGCAGGGTAGATTGCACGGACGTATGCGCACACGCCTCCATGCAATCTAAAGGAAGTAAGGAGCTCATACCCCGGGAAATTAAGGTGATTAGTGGCTGTTTTGGCACTGACTTGGGTTTCGGCGAGGAAGAGGTGTTGGGGCCTAGTAGCCTGGAGGAAATGGTGGACGGAGTTCAGGTTAGAATTTAGGCCAGATATATTCGAGAAGGATATGTTAAATTCTTTATGCTGGCGCCCCCTGTACACCCCTCTCCCGGAGATCCGAATGGAGGGGTATTTTACCTCCGGAATGTTTTTGTACAAGGGGAGCCATTATCATTTTTGCTTATAAGGGAAACCGACTCACACACCAGAACCGGAAACGTCCGTTGGGATTTCACTTGATGTATGGGGTGGTACCTCCTCGGGCGTGAAAAAAGCCTTGACTATCACGTAAAGGAAAATTCCACTATCACCTGCTTGACTCCGATTAGTCGCCTCGTACGATAGGCAGAAGTTACCATGGGCCTATTCTTTTAGTTAGTCCCCGGACCACAGGGGACGTATATACCTGAAACAAAAAAACTCAATAGATCTGTTTAGCTGGCTGGTGGAGTTGTTTGTAGTGTATTAATGTGTAAAAATAATTCTAAGAGGGCAATGGAAAGTGTAAATAAACTTTCCTTCTCTTCTTTTCCAAAAGAAGTAAAAATAAAGTATTGCGTAAATTTGGAGATAAGCTTAAGGTGGGCTTTTAGAAAAAAATTCAGAAACATGCTAAGAACCCGCTTGTATGTATAAACCACAAGAAAAGTTTCGTGCAAACAACCCCCATGAATGTTACGGTACCAGGAGTGAATAGGAGTGCTTGTCAGGGAAGAAGATACAAGGAAGTATAAACATAAAAGAGGGAAAAAACAGCTTAGCGAGACCTATATAAGTTGCCCCTACCCCATTTTGTAGCTACACCTCCTTAAAATCCTGTTTATCCCGTACAGAACCCCTATTTGCCCCAAGTCCTGTAACTTTCTTGTGGTTTATGCATTGAGCGTGGTTGTATGCATGTAGATCCCCCGTGTTTGGGGGGGGGGGTGGTGGTGTCCTGGAGGTTTTTCTTCTCCTTCTAAATGCATACAGCCACGCTCAATGCATAACAAAAATTTATTTGAAACAACCCCCAAGAAAATTACGAAACCTGAGGCGAATAAGGTTCTATGATGGGTAAACAGGATTTTAAGGAAGTGTAGCTGCAATATAGAATAAAGACAGCTTATATAGGCCTGGTTAATATGTTTTTTCGCATTATTCGTTTCTTCTACCCCGTCCATAACCCCTATTCACTCTTGGTCCCGTAATTTTTTTGGGGTTGTTTGCAAGAATATTTTTTTGTGGTTTATGCATCCAAGTGGTGTTCTAAGCGTGTTTCTGAAAAAAAATTTCTAAAAGCCCTCCGTGAGCTCATCTGCAAAATTTGATTTCCATATTGCACTGGCAAAATTTACAATTAAAATTAAATAAGTATAAGATGTATAAGTTGTTTGCCTAGAAATTGATTGTGAATTTTATAAACCCACTATGTATTTTGTATGTGTACAAATACATACTATCTACATATTATAAACTTAAATGATTTACTTATTCTGATTAATTGCGTGTTAAATGGGACATATACAGTAAAATAAGTAAACCATTAAAAAACTAAATAGGTACCTAGGTTGTGGTTTAGAAGAAAAACATTCTGTCCAATTTGAGGCATTATGAAGTTATCATTTCATAAATAATAATTATGTTTTTAATCCTTTTCATGATAAACCAATTAATTGAATCCCTTAATTTGAAATCGATTAATATACTAAAACTATAATACTTTCCGCT
>OZ023270.1:27574458-27664179 GCA_964006375.1 Tillus elongatus
CCACCCCACTCTTGCTTCGATTGTAGCGAGTGTTAGGTGGTCCACGCTGTCTCTTCATTCTTGACAATAAGAAAACAAACAAAACATTTTCAGTGTCCTTTTTGGACAGTATCAATTAAAAAGAAGTCATAAGAAGTTATCAACATTCTTCATAGTTGGCAATGTTAGTTTTGTTGAAAACACCCTAGACACTTGCTAGGTAGGGTTTGGAGGTTCGGAGGAGAAGGAAAAACTGAGTTCCACAACTTGGAAGTCCTCGAGACAAAAAAACGGTCATAACAATATGTTCTATGTCTGGTGACCTGGACAGTAAAAGGGTGCAGTCGCTCTGTTCCCCTGGTAGATCTGTTGGGGGCAGCTGGTGGAGGAACTATGGAAGAAAGCTTCTCTGAGCAGTGCCCGTGCAGATATCTATAAAAGAGGCTAAGGTCACCAACGGCACGTCGGTGGGCAAGGGATGGCAGCCTTTGGGTGAGGGTAGGGTCACCGATGATAAGTATAGATCTCTTCTGAATAGAGTCCAGGATAGCGAGTGTAGAAGCGGCAGCGGCACCCCAGATGTGGGAGCAGTATTCGGGGTTTGGCCTTATTTGTGAAGGTATATAAGGTATAGAGATTAACTGGTGAAAAGTATTTGCGAGCCCGGAAGAGGAAACCTAATTTCTTAGCAGCCGCTTCTGCAATTGATGTGACATGTTGGTGGCAATTGAGATTTCGATCCGCCGGTCGGGCGGAGGTGACCGCACTCCATGTCGGAACTCTGGTTACACTCAGAGTCACCAACTCAAAATACAGTCGCAGCCTTGCCCATCCAGATCGCGAGCTACCCCGGGCCCCACAGAGAAGACCAGACGCCATGCCCCAGGTCCTCCTGCCGTCTCCCAGGTTCCGCCAAAAACAAGTGAAAAGGACTCATTACTTTGAATAACTTGGTTGTTCATTGTGATTGGTCTAAGGCTGGTGTATCTCTTATGAGATAGAACGCAAGACTGAGATTTGGTGGACTTGACTTGTACAAGATTTCTACTTCCCCAGTCTAATATTTTTTGGTGATCCACAGAGACAGAACCCTCCATGAGTCTGCGATCCTCAACTAATTGGGCTTAAGAGACAGGCTTAGAATATTGTATATTTGAGTGGACGGTGCTGTCGTCCGCGTAACTGTGAACTGGGTTGGATGTGCTAGAGAGGAGGTCATTGATGTGGAGAAGAAACAAAGTAGGGGCTAAAGCTGAACCTTGAGGGACTTCTGCATTAATTGGATACAGTTTAGAGGAATGACCATCCACGACAACAGAAACGCTCCGGTTGGAGAGGAAATTTGCTGTCCAGGTACAGAGCTTTGGTGGTAGGCCAAAGGCCGGAAATTTATTAAGCAGCGCTGCGTGCCAGACCTGGTCGAATGATTTGGATATGTTTAGAACGACAATCTGGGATTCACCGTGTAGTTCCATAGACTTACTCCAAGAATAGGTAATAAAGGAAAGGAGGTCGGCATTCGATCTGCGCTGACGGAATCCATACTGCCTGTCGTGGATTAGATTGTGTTTTTTAAGAAATATAAGTAATTCGGTGTTTATATACTTTTCCATCACGTTAGAGATGACTGAAAGGAGAGAAATAGGCCTGTAGCTGCTAAGAATTAATTCCATTTGGATGTTCCATACTGTATATTTAGAGGAAGCCGGCAAAACTTCTTTGACATATTCTGAGACATAATAAATCCCTAAAAAGGAGGAGAGACAGGTCAATAGGAAAATGTATAGAAAACCTAACCCAATTGATGAAATGACAAAAACTCCTGCAGATAGAGACTCATCGGTGCAGCGATAATGCGACGTCGCCTATAAACTGTGATGATGATAAATAATTATTGATATTGAAAATAAGATCTATATAATTTTTGTTCGAAATACCAAACAAATTCCTTAGCCTACATTTGAATTTTTCACACCGAAAACAACATAAATATTACTTTTTTGTTTTTTTGTTTGTTAAAATACCTAGCTTTCAATTCAAATTTGTTTATTTGTTTTCTAGATAACAGTCAGTTGATATTTATAAATTTACGTTATGCAGCAGCTACATTTTTATAGCGTCAACGTTTTCCGGAATGACGGTATTATTGAATCGCCAGTTAGAACCGCTAACAATAAATGTGATGTCTTACTTGTTTACACGTGTTACATCTGGATGAGCAATCTCGTTTTGAATTCTTCAATAAAGTAAAAGCGAGTTACATTTCATTACCAATATAATATTTAAATTAATTACCCCAGCAGCTTTAGATGATGGTTTGCTTTTTCCTTGAGCTAATTTAGATATTTCCGCTTCAACGGTGTCGTTTTTAGAAGTGGTTAGTAGATTCATCTTATGGATGACTTGGTTCAATTCAATTTCTTTTGCGCCTGAAAAAATAAAATACAAGGAAATATTATAATGAAATTTATCTAGCCATGAAATAAAGGCTGCCACCATAATTGTTTACTGTTAACCAGTGCCATAACGAGGGCGTGGCGAAAAAGGCGGCTTTTGGGCGTAAAACAATGAATACCTAATAGGGTGTCTGAGGAGTTTGACCTCGGAATCCAATTACTTTGAATGAATTAATGTAACACCTTCTGAATTATGTTGTATGGATAAAATACTAAAAAATAGGCACAGAAATCTTAGACACAATAAGAAACAATATATATTAACCTATCATACAGGTATATGTAATTGAAAAAACATACCACATTTTCATACTGCGTGTAGAATAAACTTCATTCTTCTATTCTTCTTTGTGGCAAGTTTGTCTATAACTTTGTTATTGAAATATCAATTTCACCAACAAAAAATTTTCTCAAAAGACAACATTCTCAAAGCATTCAATCTCGATTCGTGCATCATATTGCGTGAAAATGTTATCACGTGGTTCAGCATTGAGAAACATCTCCCTGCTTCTTAGGTGGTCATTGGAAGAGTAATAAAAATCTGGAGCAGCTTGATAATAACTGAATCTAGTCATTGTTCTAGAAATAAACGGAGGAGAAATACTGCACCGGCAGCATCAAGCAATCCTCAAATATATATGACTTGCAATGCCGTCTTGAGTTGATTCTCATCGAGGAACGAGTAGCATTCAACTGTTTTGCGCAAATATTCTGTAGAGAAGCCTTTAGCATATTCAGGGAATTTTTCTGACACGAATAAATTTGCAGCTACAAGGTGACCTGTCTCTCATTTGTGAAATAATGATGTTGCAAACTTCGCCAGCATGTCTTGTTCTGGTATTCAATGTTTCCTTATCTCGTCCTCAACGTTTGACTAATACCTGGGAAGAAGTGCTCGCCTGATCATTTCCTTCTGCCAGTTTATTGTTACGAATGTCGTTAACTTCTTTTATCAAAATTGCTTATATGTCTGTTTATTTTTACGGGATCTGAATTTGTTTGCTGAAGCTGTTTGATTAAAATACCAATGCCTGGCATTATTTCGTGGAAAAAAGTAAGCCAGAATACAAATTTTTTGTATTGTAATGAACGTTTGTAAGCACTCGCCTGATCAATGGTTCTATCTAAAGTGATTGCGTCACTGTTTTTATAAAACTTTAATCAAGTCCGATAGGTTGTCGTAAACAGGATGGATGCCCCGAGATGAAAATTACACCTTGTTGGAGATGCTCTAGATCATCTTTTTTGCATTTACGTTTATAAAACTGTTGTTCTTTGGGGAGAGTTGGAAAAAATACAAAGTCCACTTAAATAAAAAAGACTCTAACATTATTGTTAATTGAAGTAGCTTTTTTCATAATAAGGTTGGCTTGATGAGCATAACAATGTACAAAATTTGCACATGGATACCTGTCTCTCACAATTTTTTGGACACTCCACTGAGAGATCAACTCGTTACTGAAGCACCATCATAGCTATGACCAATTAATATTCTAAGATCATTTAGCAGAAAATCTACATCATTAAATATACAAGTGAATAAAGCATCAGAATTGTGTCCATTAGGGATCACAATCTTCCAGAACCTTTCCACGGGAATACCACTTTTAAGATACCTCAGAATATTGTCCAATTGGAATTTGCAAGCAACGTCTGTAGTTTCATCAGCAGCGACAGAAACAAAATCTGTTGATGCAACCTCTTTCTTTACTTCTTCTTGGTTTACTTCGAGCATGCACTCCAAGATGTCATTTTGAATTATCTTCGATGTTCCTTTGAAGACTATAGGTTTTTCGAGGTGATCTTTTAGCACCGAATCTAGCTCTACTGAAAATTCCACGAGCTCCTTGAAGACTCCTTTATTCAAGGAATCTTCAGTCTCATCGTGATCCCTTAGAGCTAGTTCAAGTGATCCGCAAAGCTTTATACAATTTATGATTTTCGAAAAAGCGTATCAGTTTTTTGCAATTTCCCCATTTTTCTTCAGAAGTGAATCTCTATAATGATGACTCAATTGCGCCTGGATATTGTATTTATTCAGTAATTTAGAACTGAATTCACTTTTATATGTCCAACTGAAGATTCATGTTTCTTAACTTTTGGAGCGAGATAAACAAGGTCCTTTAGTCTGTGGTTAGTCCAGGCCTCATCACCCCTAAAGAGTACACACGGAAAATAAAAGAATGAGATTTTTTCACACCCACACATCCCCTCATTCTTTGTATAAACAACTCGATTCAACTTCCGAACAACGTCTTTTCCTTTAACAGTCTGCTTATGTACAATATCTAGAGCTGGAACAGGATGGCCTCTCCTCTTAATTTCCAATTTATCAGTTCGAGAATAAGAAGAAACTGGTTTGTTTAACTATTCTGATTCATGTTAATGTTTGCTTATACAGTGATTTAGAAAAGTAACGAATAAATTCATTCTTTCTGAAATTGAGAGTTTTTGAAAAAATCCTCTGACACGTCGATTTTGTTTTAAATAAAGACACTTTTTGACATACGACCCATATTTGTGACGTCATCGTTGTTCGAGACATGACGTCACCGACAATTTTTTTAAATGGCAACCCCCAATTTAGACCAATATTTCATTAGCGTGAGTATGTAAGTTAGACAAAAAAAATGAAGAAAACGATTTGAAATCGCAAAACACTAAAGTTAATGATAATAATTATGTAAAAATCAACCAAATTAAATATTCAAATTGTGCACCGTTGGCTGCCTGACAGTAGCCAAGACGATTAATAAATTCTTTTTGAGCATTGTCAATAACCTCAGGAGGTATACGATGTATCTCTTGACGAATTCTTGATTTTAAATCTTCTAAATTCTCCGGTCTATTAACGTATAACTTGATTTTTAAGTATCCCCACAAGAAGTAATCTAGGGGTGTCAAATCTGACGATATAGCTGGCCACTCAATCGGCCCCAGTCTCCCTATCCAGCGATTCGGGAACACCACATCTAAATAAGCACGGACAGGTGTTACATAATGGGGAGGTGCACCATCGTATTGAAAGAAAATGTCATTTTTCGGAAGATCACGTTTCTCTATATCTGGATATAAAGTTATTAGTTCGGGAATAAGGTCGTCGCGAAGAAAATTCAAATATTTAGCACCAGTGAGGCTAACGTCAAAGAAATAGGGACCCAAAATTCTTCCGTCGACTATGCCGCACCACACATTAACTTTCTGGGGACGTTGAGTGTGATACTCCATCATCCATCGGGGATTCTTGGTAGCCGAATAATGGCAGTTTTGACTATTGACACGGCGGTTCAAAACAAACGTAGCCCCGTCAGAAAAAAAGTAGGTTTTTTACGAAATTATTATCATTAGTGCATAGGGATTGCATTTGTCCGCAGAACTGATTTAGCGGATCAAAGTCGTCTTCAGATAGCTCATGAACAAGGCGTACCTTATAAGGATGGTAGTTTGCTTTTTTCATAATTTTGTGAAGTAGACGCTGCCATATTAAAATCAAAAGCTAATTGGCTAGGTGTTAAATGATGATTCTTCTGTATTGCCAACAAAACATTAAGTTGATCTTCTTCTGATTTTGTAGGTCGACCAGATTTAGGAAGATCACTAACATGCCCAATGTTACGGTATTTAGACTCAATATTGGTTAACATGCTTTGTCTAATGGGATACCAATCAGGATGAGTTTCATTGAACAATTCAACTACTTCTTTTTGGGTGCGCATCCTGTCTCCAAATCCGATCATGCAAAGAATTTCAGTTCGTTCTCGTGCAGTTAATTTAGCCATTCTTTTATAAAATGACAAAAGTCACTACTCAATAAACACGTCAAACATACTGCTTTTTTCAAACAAAAGATAAGAACTAAAGAGATAACTCAAAAAACCGAAAAAACTATTTACCGAAGTACGATTTCAAGTTTTAGTCTGACAGCAATAAAAAAAACATTCCTAGTCTCCTAGGCTACTATTAGGCAGCCATAATTTTTAACGATGTGTATGTAGAATGACACGCTCTTTCAAATGGCGTGGTCGAAAATGGTGGTTGCTATTTTTTTTAAAAAATGTCGGTGACGTCATATCTCGAACAACGATGACGCCATAAATATGGGCCGTATATCAAAAAGTGTCTTTGTTTAAAACAAAATCGACGTGTCAGAGGATTTTTTCGAAAAACACTCAATTTCAGAAATAATGAATTTATTCGTTACTTTTCGGAAGCAGTGTATAATAATGTCATTGATAACTGAACTAATTTTCTTCGCTCGAATTTATAATAGTCGGCGAAGTGAACAGAAAATTTTGTCAAACACTCATCCAATATTATACGACACAAAATGTTCAAACCGTAAACAGTCCTCTTAAGCTCCAACGGCAGCAAACTCTTCTGGACTCTTGCTAAATCTATTGGGAATCATTTCTGCAAGAGCACGTTCCCACCTCTTGTCTCAGGAGATGAAATCGTTTCTACCGCCCTGGGCAAGGCTGAAATTTTTGCCTCGTTGTTCGCCGGCAATTCTACTTTCAACCCACCTCCAAATGTTCAACAACTAACAGTCCAATGTCGCGCATAAAATGACGGATATTATTTTCAAAACTTAAAAGGTACGAAAGATGCTCTCTTCTCTTAATACCAGGAAAGACTCTGTCCTTGACGAGATCCCAGCAATTTTTCTAAAAAAATGCGCACCAGAACTTGCTCCTGTCCTGACTCGTCTGTTTCTGACATCTTACAATAGAGGCATATTCCCTAGTAACTGGAACACTGCTCGAGTACAACCCGTCCCCAAGAAAGGATCCAAAGCACTTCCTAGCAACTACAGGCCTATTTCTCTCCTTTCAGTCGTCTCTAAAGTGATGGAAAAGTATATAAACACCGAATTACTAAAATTTCTCGAAAAACACAGTCTAATCCACGACAGGCAGTATGGATTCCGTCAGCGCTGATCAACTGTCGACCTCCTTTCCTTTGTCACCCATTCTTGGAACAAGTCTATGGAACTACACGGTGAATCCCAGATTGTTTCTCTAGACATATCCAAAGCATTCGACCAGGTCTGACACGCAGCGCTGCTTAAGAAACTATGGCCTACCACCAAAACTCTCTACCTGGACAGCAAATTTCCTCTCCAACCGGAGCATTTCTGTTGTCGGGGATCGCCATTCCTCTAAAGTGTATCCAATTAATGCAGGAGTTCTTCAAGGTTCAGCTTTAGCCCCTACTTTGTTTCTTCTCCACATCAATGACCCCCTCTCTAGCACATCCAACCCAGTTCACACTTACGCGGACGACAGCACCCTCCACTCAAATACACAATATTCTTAGCCTGTCTCTTTAGCCCAAGTAGATGAGGAGCGCAGACTCATGGAGGTTCTGTCTCCGTGGATCTCCAAAAAATATTAGACTGGGGAAGTAGAAATCTTGTACAATTCAACCCCACCAAATCTCAGTATGGCTTTCTTTGTCATAAGAGATACACCAGTCCTAGACCCATCACAATGCACAACCAAGTTATTCAAAGTAATGAGTCCTTTTCACTTGTTGGCATTTCTGTGGATCGAAATCTCAATTGGTATCAACATGTCACATCAATTGCAGAAGCGGCTGCTAAGAAATTAGGTTTCCTCTTCTGGGCTCGCAAATACTTTTCACCAGCTAATCTATATACCTTATCTACTTCACAAATAAGGCCAAACCCCGAATACTGCTCCCACATCTGGGGTGCCGCTTCTATACTCGCTATCCTGGATTCCATTCAGAAGAGAGCTATACGTCTCATCGGTGACCCTACGCTCACCCAAAGGCGGCCATCCCTTGCCCACCGACGTGCCGTTGGTGACCTCTCTCTCTTTTATAGATATCTGCACGGGCACTGATCAGAGGAGCTTTCTTCCATAGTTCCTCCACCTGCTGCTCCCACCAGATCTACCAGGGGAACAGAGCGAATGCACCCTTTTATTGTCCAGTTCACCAGACATAGAACATCTTGTTATGTCCGCTCTTTTGTCCCGAGAACTTCCAAGTTGTGGCATTCCTTGCCAGCACATATTTTTCCTTCTCCTCCGAACCTCCAAACCTTCAAGTCCAGAATTAGCAAGTTGCCTCTTTCCTCCTTGTCGACACCAACGGTACGATAGTATTTAGGCTGTAAGCCCTCGTGGTGTGTTGTTGAAATTAAAAAAAAAACTTGTCAACGATATTTCGACCGTCTTATTTAATAATACTTCAATAATACTTCAATCGCTCGTTGCGCTATATTTCCTACTGATCTCATTGTTCAGCGTGAGCAATGCTCAACTTTTCCGTTAAGTTTCCGTGCTAGAGATCGAAATCACGAGCCGCCTGAGTTTCTCCTCACGAGCCGCCCGGGTTTCTCCTCTGTATTGCAAGGCGGTGAGCAGATATGAAGTCTGCTCCGCGAAAACTAGCGGACAGTGGAAATCAGGTTTGATGAATCTCTTTCAATTGAGTATTGAGTACTCCAAAATAAACTATCTGGTAATATTAATTTCGAATTTGGTACAAAAACCAGTTTCTGGTTTGGGGGTGTACATGCTCATTTGGGCCTATTTTGAAGCCGCCACTGTTAGAAAGCCTATGTTTTGTATTGAAAGTATGCTTTTAATCCTTAAATGAAAAAAATAACTTTTGTTTTTACTTCTATAGTTCTTGCACAGCCATTAAGTTAGAGGCAGATAAAAATATTGCATTTAAATATAGGGTTATCTTACCTAAATGTTTTAACGTCTGACTGACACGTAGAACTCCTCCGAAGGCCGAATAGAATTTCTCATCTTCTAGTTTAGGCAGCACCTCTTTGTTTATCCAAGTATAAAGATTGTTCCTGAAGTCTTCAATGCTTTGTTTGTCGCCATGTTTGGAAATAAGGCATTTAGCACCAGCTACATAGTATTTCATCACCAGGTAAGCGGCACATTTAGATTCAATATTGCGCATGGGATAAGCCTAAAAATATGCCAGTCATTAGGTGGTTTGTAAGAAAAAAAATGGTTATATTAATAATTTGGTGGTTCACAACATCTATTGGCGATATTAATAAATGATGTTATACTTGGCCCAAAAAAGATGCCGTTGTTTCTCACGCAAAGAGATGCGTGTCTTTTTTTAAAGGACCAGCAGTATTTTGCAGACCCCAGCAGGAACCGGGCAATAACTTGTTTTCTGGCCCTATTTAAGGTGATTACATCCTGACTTGAGGAACGCATATTTTATGCGCACTGCGATCGAAGCAACATAATTGGGAGCTTGCAAGTGTGCCAAAGGATTTATGGCATGCAAAGAACAGTTACTCATTGATTCGGTTGCGTGCAATCAAGCTTACAATGGGCGAAGAACTCTATTTGCTGCCAGCCTGGATTAGAAGAAGGCATTTGATTCAGTTCCACACGAATGGCTCATAAGTTTGCTGAAGATATATGAGATCGATAGTTATATCCTCAGATTTCTAGAACACACAATGTCTACCTGGAGAACAAAAATTCAATTATGGGTACAAATGGATGATAACATCGTAACCAGCACGATACCAATTAGAAGAGGTATATTTCAAGGCGACTCGCTAAGTCCATTGCGGTTCTGCCTTGAATCCATTATCAAACTGCCTGAAGGATACCAGATATGGCTTTGGTATAAAAAGTGCACGGAGCAAATGAGACTAAATCATCTGCTGTATATGGATGTTCTTAAGCTGATGGCCTCCACAAAGAACCAATTCGAACAACTCCATAAAATCTTGGAATGGTTTTCCAGGAATATTGACATGCAGTTTTGGCTTGACAAATGTCGCACCTTATGTGTAGTCAGAGGGAAGATACAACCAGATGTATATATAATGCAGAACGGCTAGAAAATGGCCTCAATGTATGTAGAAGACTGTTATAAATACCTGGGAATATAGCAAGCGAGGAAAATAAACCACTTGGTAATGAAGACCGGTCTGACAAATCAGTTTACAAAACGAGTAAAGCAGGTGGTGCGCTCACATCTTAACGGCAAGAACCTGACTAACATTCTTAACACATATGCATGTTCTGCACTCAGGTACTACTTGTGAAGTGGCGTAAAACGGACGTCGAAAATCTACAATGAAAGGTGAGAACACTCCTGATAAAATCCAAAAAGCATAATCCCCGTAGTGACATAGAACGAGTAATCCTACCTAGACACCAAGGAGAGAGAGGGGGGGGGGGACGAGTGTTGGATATTGGTAAACAGTTGGACCAGCAGATAGTGAACCTGCGTACATAATTCCATCAGCAGGCGGTTACTTCTGAACCACACCGTGCCATATCCGAGGCAAATAATTCAACACCGTTAAAATCAAGAGATAGTGAAAATCAAAGTTACCATCGGACTGATTAGGTCAAGTCGCAATCTTGGATTCAGAAGTCTCTATATAGGCGACACCTGAATAAGACATCCCAGCAGGTAAATGTCGACAAATAGGCGTCAAACTACCGGTTGGTGCCCGGACAAATGTTTCCAGAGACAGATGTGTTTTCGCTGGCCATACAAGATAAGGTCATTTCAACAAGAAACTACTTGAAGTATATAGTTGGAGATAATTCGGCCCAAGATGAAAAATGCAGATTTGAGTATCAGACATTAGCGACTATCCAGCACGTCACCGGAGGATGTAAAGCGTTTGCTGAAACAGAGTACAAAGAGAAGCACGACGCAGTTGCAAAAATACTCCATCAAGAACTGGCTCTTAAAATGGGACTTTTGAATGTTGGTAAGGTGCCCTACTATAGATATACTCCTGAGCCTGTTCTAGAGAACTCAGTATACAGGTTGTACTGGGATCGGACCGTGCTCACAGACCAACGAGCTGTCCACAACAGACCAGATATAATATTAGTGGCTAAGTCCTGCAAACAAGTGACGCTGTTTGTAATAAAGTACAATGAGAAGATAATTAAGTACAGATACCTCGAGATGCAAGTAAAGAGACAGTGGAATGCAGATAATGTCCGAGTGATCCCGATAGTCATGTCGTCAACTGGTGTGGTTCCAAAGAGTTTTCGAGAAAACATTAAGATACTGCGCCTTGGAGAACACCTTTATAAGGTTATGAAGAAACCGGTAATACTTGCAACTGCCCACACCGTGCGGAGATTTCTACGAAATGAGGATGTGTCACGTTGTGGTTCAGGGCCCGATAACTTGGAAAGGGCTCGATCTGAGCTCAGTTTCTTTGGTATCTAAGATACCTGGGATGAGTAAATGTTTCCCTTTAAGGGAGTGTGGAAGCCCTTCAGGCTAAAATCAATAATTTTGTTGTACACATCATCTATTACCGATATAAATAAATGATGTTATACTTGACTTAAAGAAGATTCCGTTGTTTCTCACACAAAGAAATACGTATCGTTTACCAACGGACCAGCAGTATTTTGCAAACCCCGGCAAGTACTGGCCAATAACTTGTCTTCCAACTCTATATAAGGTGATCACATCCTGCCTTGAAACTCATATACGCATTATGTGAACGAAACAACATGGTTGCAAACCAGCAAATAGCAGAGTGTGCCAAAGGACCTATGGGAAGCAACGAACAGCTGACCATTAATTCGGTTGTGTGCAATCAAGGTCAGGTCAGGTCAGGTCAGGTCAGGACGAAAAATATATTTGCTGGCTATGTGGATTACACGAAGGCATTTGATCCAGTTCCACATGAATCATTAAATGTGTTGAAGATCTATAAGATCAACACTTTTACCCTTGGGTTTCCTAGAACACACAATGTCTAGCTGGAGAACAAAAATTCAGCTACGGGTACAAACAGGTGATAACATAATTGTGACTAATATGATACTAAATAGAAGAGGCATATTTCAAGACAATTCGCTCAGTCCATTCTGGTTTTGCCTGGCACTGAATCCACTGTCAAACCGTTTAAACTCTGCTAGATATGGCTTCGGGATAAAAAGCAATAGCAAACAGCAAATAAGGCTAAATGATCTACTGTATATGAATCATTTCAAGCCGATGGCTTCCACAAATAACCATCTAGAACAACTCCTCGAATAGTTTGATAGGTTGTCTAAAAATACTGTATGCATTTGGGGTTGAAAATGCCGCATATTATGTGTAGCCAGATGGAGATACAGCCAGGCGTATATGAAAAGCAGAATGGCCAGCAAAGTGCCCCAATGGATGTACAAGAATAATATAGATACAAGCGAATAGAGTAAGCGAGGAAAACAATTCACTCAGCATTGAAGAGAGTAAAGCAGGTGTTGCACATCTCAACAACAAGAACCTAACAAAGTTAATACATATGGTTGTTCTGCACTCAGTTATGCATTTGGTGTTAAAAACTGGAGTGAAACGGACATCGAAAATCTACAATGGAGGATGCGAGCACTCCTAACAAAATCCAATAAGCATCACCCCCGTGGTCCCATCGCAAGAGCAAGCCTGCGTAGACATCACGGAAGAAGACGATTGTTCGAGATTAGTAAACAACTAGATCAAGACATATATTGAACCTGCGTACATATTTCCATCCTTTCCATCCACATGCACTTACTTCAAAACTACGCTGTGTCCTATACGTGGCAAACTGCCACCACAGGTACAGAAGCCTGTCTACGGACGACATCTAAATGAGATCGTCTAGGCTCATGTCGACAAATATGTGTGTGTGCACTGGTTAGTGTCGAGACAGATGTTTCCGTAAAAAACTAAGGGCTAGGTTGCAACAGGAGAACTCTAAAAAAGTCCAGTCAAGAAGAATCGTTCAGGGTTCCGTTCCACGTGCAACAAGTTTCCAGAAACAGTCCAGGGTGAAACATATTTATTGGGTCTACTACCAGGTTTAAACTTGGTTGGGAAAAAATGTAGAACCTGAAGAATAGGGATGGGTCTTACAGAACAAGACCCTGGAGCCTTTGATTATTATTGTCACTAGCACCTGAAGAGCTATTGAGTATCATCTTCTGGAATTGTAGGAAACAGTTGCGTGAGCTGTGGGTGTAGAAAAGTATGATTACAATGCTCCTCGATTTGTGGCTATTGTCACGAATGATTTAGATGAAGCAATTGCAACCAAAATGTGACACCCTGTACATCAGGGTGACATTCACATTCTCATGACTTACTTATTGGGCTAGAGCGGGCGAAGAAAATAGGCGTTAAGCGGGCTATTACGAACAAAGTGGACTGTAATTTGCGTTTGTTAATTAAGTAACGGTTTTTAATGAAAAGAGAAGGGGCAAAAGCAGTGGAAATTGATGCAAACTCGTGAATGACCAAAAAGCCACTTACCTTTGTGAATTTCTTCTCTTGTCGAGTACTGGACTCACAGAAACTCGTGCGTGTCCCGGAAAAGGCTATCCTGGGTTGCTGGTGCGTTTAATGGATTTGTTAAGGCTGGTTTGACTGTATCACACACACATATAATTTTAAGGTAGCGGTACTATACGATATCGCGGTTTTGCGTTGCTGACTACTTAAGTTGTGTTCTTCTTGACGATTCGTGGAATTCTGGTCTGTTCTTCTTATCGCAAAATAAAGATTATAAATTCCACTGCTTTTACACTATACGAGGAGCGAACATCCCGCCCGGCCAAAATGGCTGCTATAAGCAAGACATTTTTCTACACAAAAAAAATAATTAACGCGAAGGAGAAGCGATAACATGCGGCGGATAAGAAAAAAGAGAACAAGAAACAAAATAAATGATTATCCCGGTTAGCAAGAATCCACAAAACAATAAAAAGACTTAAAATAAAAATTAAATTAAATTAGAAACAAATACTACTACTACTAGTCATTAGTTGGCAACGGGCACAACTTCACCAAAGGGCGACGAAGGATACCATTCGAGGTCTTTACAATAGCAACTCTTACGACACCATCAGGACCAGGAATTAGAGACAATAGACGACCTAGTAGCCATTTAGAAGGCGGAAGTTTTTCAGCTTTCACGGCCACCATCGCCCCAATAGTAGGAAGAGCACCAGCGTCAAGCCACTTGCTTCGTTGTTGTAGGGTGTGAAGGTACTCCTTGTGCCAGCGAATCCAAAAATCATGGTGCATACGTTGGAGAAGTTGCCATCTTGACAGACGAGTTAAGGGGACAGACGACAAATCGGGAGTTGGAAGCGTAGAAACTGGCTCCATATGAAGAAAGTGTCCAGGAGTTAAAGCGTGAATGTCATCGATATCCGAACTCATGGGATTTAAAGGTCGGGAGTTCAAGACAGATTCTATAAGCGTCAGGACAGTGTAGAATTCTTCGTACGATAGGATTTGTTGGCCAACAACACGAGAGAGATGAGATTTTACACTCTTGATACCAGATTCCCAAAGACCACCGAAATGTGGTGCAGAAGGGGGGTTGAAATGCCAATGGATTCCTTCCCTAGCAGTTGCATCAGAAAAAATGCGTTTAAGCTCCTTGGCGGAGCCAACGAAATTTGTACCACAATCACTATAGAGATTATCACATCGACCACGACGAGCAATAAATCGTTGGAGGGCAGCGAGAAAAGCGTCAGTCGAAAGACTACAGGCAGGTTCTAGATGTATAGCCTTAGTCGCGAAACACACAAAGAGGCAAATATATGCCTTAGAGGTTTTAGCACCTCGGTATCGATTCATAGTGATCGCGAATGGACCACCAAAATCTACCCCAGTATGCGAGAATGGTTTGACTTGCGAAACTCGAGAAAGGGGTAAGTCACCCATAGGTGGCTGATAAGGTTGAGGCTTTATTTTCCAACATGGCATACATTTCGAAATAACAGTGTTTATGGCACGTCTTGCAGACAAAATCCAAAAATTCTGACACAACAAAAAGTGAAGAGTGCGAGGGCCAATATGAAGATACCTTTTATGGTATTGTTCAATTAAAAGCACCGTGAGTCGGCACTTTTGTGGAAGTAAGAGCGGATGCTTTCGCTCATAAGACAAACTTGAGTGAGTCAAGCGACCACCTACACGCAAAAGACCAGTACTGTCTTGAAATACGGCGAGTTTTCTCCAGGACTTAGGGAATTTTTTACTAGATAACTCCTTTTCAAAGTAGACCGCTTGAGTGCGCTTGACCAGAAGGGTCAGAGCATCATGAAGCTCTAACCGAGATAGCGGTCCAAATTTCGCAATAGAGGAATGTCTAGAATTAAAAGCGAAGCGTAATACGTATGACAAAATAGACTGTATGTAATGTAAAGAAGAATGATTTTTTAACAAATCATCAAGCAGATTTTCTTCACCTGTAAATGTCAAAAGCGAAACTGTCCTTTCCTCAACAGAGACCTCTTCAGACTGCAGCTCTGAAGACGGGGAGCAGGCAGACAGCTCAGAACGACATAGTAGCGATGGACCATTGAACCAAATATCATGGGCGAGAAATTGAGAAGGATGAACACCTCGAGAGGCGATATCGGCGGGATTATTAGCAGAATCTATATAATGCCAAAATTCAGAAGAAACCCTTTCGTGAATGTAGGCAACTCGATTTGCCACAAAGGTTTTCCAACGATGAGGCGAAGATTTTATCCAACTCAAGACGATTTGCGAATCTGACCAGGCAAAAATTCTTTCGAAAGTCATGCGAGTCTGATAAACGTTCAGAAGAAACGATAGGAGTTTCGCCAACAAAACTGCACCACACAGTTCTAGCCTAGGAATGGTTAGTTTCTTAACCGGAGCGACTTTGGTTTTAGAGCAAACAAACTGAACAAAAACTGTTTTGTCAGGGCGGAGGCATCGTATATAAACAACGGCAGCGTAACCCTTTTCAGAAGAGTCACAGAACCCATGTAATTCATAACCACATCCAGAATGAGGTGGAAGGATTTTTCTAGGAATGCGTAAATTGCTTAGTAAACCGAGTTCATTTCGATAACGGTTCCAAGCCTCAACAATATGCGAGGGCGGGGTTTGGTCCCAATCTAATTTAGAAGTCCACAGCGACTGGATTAGAATCTTTTGAAAAATAGTAATAGGCGAAAGAAATCCAAGCGGGTCAAAGATTCTGGCCAGTTCCGAGAGCATGTTGCGTTTCGTACAGGGTTTCCCCAACGGCGAGACTGAGAAAAAGAATGTATCCTCAGAGGGACTCCACTGCAGACCGAGAATTTTTAAAGGAGTGTCGTTTGCCAGTGAACCAAAAATAAGCGGATTTTGCGACAAATGTTCCGGAGGTAAATGTGAAAGTAATGCGGAACAGTTACTAGACCATTTTCTAAGCTCAAAGCCGCCTCGTTCAAAAAGCGAGATCAGCTCTGACTGTAAAAGCTTTGCGTCTTCATAAGAAGAGCAGCCGGTTACAACATCATCAACATAAGTGTCGTTTAAAATGGCGGCAGAAGCTAGCGGGTAAGAGCCCCCTTCGTCATTCACTAACTGATGAAGAGTGCGTATCGCGAGAAAGGGGGATGGCGTTAGTCCATATACAAGCGTAACCAGGTTATAGTCCACCAAAGGTTCATCAGAAGCAAACCTCCAAACAATTCTTTGATAATCATGCTGTGATTGGTCGACAAGAATGTTACGATACATCATTTTGATGTCAGCACACAAGACATAATTATGAAGGCGAAAGTGACACAGAATTGTGGCAATATCTTGTTGTAGTTTTGGTCCAGTATGTAGACAATCGTTAAGAGAGCTTTGGTTGGGAAGTTTCGCCGATCCATTAAAAACTACCCTGAGTTTAGTAGACAAGCTATTTGGTTTCAAAATGCAATGATGCGGAATATAATATGCGTCGGGAGAATCTTTATTGTCATAAACACGTTTCATGTGGCCTAGTTCCAAATATTCTCTCATAAAAGCAGAATATTGGGTATACAAGTCCATGTTTCTAGCAAGGCGGCGTTCCAGGGAAAGAAATCTTTGGACGACGAGGTCGCGAATGCCAGGAAAAATAGGCAGCGACTCAGATTTAAATGGGAGCGAAACGATATATTTGCCAGAAGGAGAGCGAGATATTTTAGTCTTAAAATGATGTTCACAAAAAATATCTTCATTAGAGTGATGCGACGAAGTCGGAACACTTTCCACTTCCCAAAAATCCCTAAGGGTGCGATCGAGATTTGATTCAAAGTTACTGCACAAGAAAGAAGAGACAGCAGAAGAATGAACTGTGTTGCCAATCTTACCCATGAGCACATAACCAAAGACGGTGTTGACGGCATCAGGTTGACCTTCCCCACCGGAAATGCGTCCATTTAAAATGATTTTAGAAAAAACGTCGGCTCCTAACAATATATCGACCTGACCTGGACGATTAAAATGGCGATCAGCCAATTTTAAATTGCGAATGTGAGACCAATTGGAAGAGCAAATAGCGGTTGCTGGCAAATTATCACAAATGGCGTTCAAGATCAATGCGTCGACAATAAAATTGAAAGAATCTTGACCAACCGGTCTTCCAGTGAGCGTTACACAACCACTCTGAGAAGAAGTCTGCATAGATGCCAGTCCTTTGATTGCAAACATGCAGTTTTGCTTAGGCAACCCCAAACGCTTAAAAGCCCTTTGCGAGATAAAAGACATCATACTACCTCCATCCAAAAGGCATCTCATAATCTGATAATTTCCATGGTTATCAAGAACTTCAATCAGCGCAGTGGCCAATAAGACCGTGGTTTGATTAGATACAATCCCAGAAGCAGCAAAGACCTGCTCTTGGTCGAGCGGAGCGGAAGGAACTGGAGATCTGGAAGGGTTATTACACACTGGCGACGGAATAGGCGCGGAGCTTTTATCAAAATGCAAGAGCGTATGATGACGCTGACCACACTTGCGACAGGACCTGGTAGATTTGCATTTGTTAAGATAATGTAGGCTACTTAAACAGTTGTGGCAAAGACGAGAAGATTTAACAAAATTATAGCGATCTTTTGGAGTTTTATTACAAAATGAGGAGCAATTATAAATAGAATGCGAAGAATCTTTGCAAAACACACAAGTATGTAAGATAGATTTACAATTTAAATTATCAGCGAAAAAAGCGGAAGTTCGAGGCGTTGGTCTAGCTTGCGATTTGTCAGAATATTTCTTTTGAGAGTGCGAAAGGAATGACTTCTGATTCATAGCATCACCAGCGATACAATATTTATTTAGAAAGTCAAGCAATTGCGTAAATGTAGGGACCTCGGTGGAAGCGTGGTCTAACTCAAATTTCGTCAACATGTTCCTGTCAAGGCGTTTTGACACCAACATAAACATAACAAAGTCCCATTGGTCTGTAGGAAAGCCTAAAGTGCTTAAAGCAGAAAGATTTTCCGAAATAATGTCTAGCGAATTGCGAATATTGACGTGGTCATCAGAATTAAATTTCGAAATGCTATCTATAGCATGCCAGTGCTCTTGGGCACGCAGACGTTTGTTAGAATAACGAGTGACTAATGTATTATAAGCTATCTGATAATTGTCAGCGGTCAGAGGCAAAGATCTTATTAGAGATAACGGCGGGCCTTCTACTGATATAGTTAGATAATGAAACTTTTCAATGTCGGAATATGCGGGACAGTCATGTACTAAGGCATTGAATAAATCGATAAAAGTGTTAAAGGTTTTATAGTCACCTCTAAATTTAGGAATTTCTATTTTAGCTAGCCTTGCTTTAGCACCTTCATTAAGACCAGCTGTATTTGAATTTAGAATTTCCTGGACATTTGTTTTATTGTCAGGGAATAACCTAGAACAAATGGCTTTAATTTCAAAATAAGCGTCCATAAATCCAGCGTAAATAGTGTTTTCATCAGAAGCGTTTCCATGTTCACTACTTAAAATTACAGAAACGATATTTTCGTGCGTTTGAATAAACTGTTCCCTTAAATAGTCGATTTCGGAAGATCTAACCCTAAGTAAATTATAAAGCGAAACATCTGACTGGGCTTTCTGGGCTAGAGAAGACAATGTGTCTATTTCAGATAGCTGAATATTGCGTTGGTTTTTGTATTTCCTTAATTTAGTGTCAGTCATGATATTAATTGAATAGGCCTCGTATATGGAAATATAACAGATATACGTACCAATGTGAAACAAAGAATTATTCAGGTACAAATTGATAAGAATGAAACAGAAGCAAAGAGCGATATATGCGTGAAATGATATGCGTCGACTCCTAAAGCCGTGCTCGTTGTTCAAAATAAAGCAAAATTTAACTGAATGGCGGATTCTTGCGATAAGAAAATAACTTTTAAAAATTCTATAATTATAAAGGTTCTAGCGATATATACATGACAATTGCGGGAAATTAATTTAAAATCTGAATTGAATACAGCTAAACCAGCGCGCTTTAGTTATTTTCAAAATTAACAAAGTTGAATAGCCAAATTTACTTGCGTATTATTTCCGAGACAAAAAAACTATCCGGCTCGAAGGACCAAGAAATGGGCTAGAGCGGGCGAAGAAAATAGGCGTTAAGCGGGCTATTACGAACAAAGTGGACTGTAATTTGCGTTTGTTAATTAAGTAACGGTTTTTAATGAAAAGAGAAGGGGCAAAAGCAGTGGAAATTGATGCAAACTCGTGAATGACCAAAAAGCCACTTACCTTTGTGAATTTCTTCTCTTGTCGAGTACTGGACTCACAGAAACTCGTGCGTGTCCCGGAAAAGGCTATCCTGGGTTGCTGGTGCGTTTAATGGATTTGTTAAGGCTGGTTTGACTGTATCACACACACATATAATTTTAAGGTAGCGGTACTATACGATATCGCGGTTTTGCGTTGCTGACTACTTAAGTTGTGTTCTTCTTGACGATTCGTGGAATTCTGGTCTGTTCTTCTTATCGCAAAATAAAGATTATAAATTCCACTGCTTTTACACTATACGAGGAGCGAACACTTATATATATTTATATATATATATATATATATATATATATATATATATATATATATATATATATATATATATATATATATATATATATATATATATATATATATATATATATGTATATGTATATAATTCTGATTATTACTTATTTTATGTTCTTGTATTTTGTTTATTTTTAAATATATATTTTATTTTTGTATAATCGATTTTGATTTGTATAATTTTGTGTTATTTTCTCGTATAAATAATCAGCCTTTATAAATGTATTTTTTGGTTTTATATTTTAATGGGTATAATTTAGGATGATTCTACTTTTATTTGTTGTATTTTAAAATGTATTTGTTTGTTGATTAAATATTTATGACTGTGGAGTTTGATTATTTGAATTTATACCTGTATATGTTATATTAAAAATTAACTTTAGTGTACTATTTGTTGCATATCCCCCTAAATACTCAGTCAAATGTAATAATTATAATTTAATTATTGAAATCAATTTACCTTTTTACTTTACTTACTTCTATGCCCTAGCTCTCTCTTTCTTCCCAGTAGTGGATTCTGCTAATTAGGGAGAAAATAGCCTGCTAATATGCAATTAAACTTAAATTATGTTTTTATAATTTACGCAAAGAATTATGTTTTCAATTTTTTTAACAAATTTTATTTCACAGAATTTTAAATTGAAACTTAAATCGGATCCTCTATGAAAAAATCTTAAATCTTATTAACAAAATAACTGGCAGAATTTTGATTGGTTTAAAATGTTTATGAACAATATTTAAAATGGCCTTTCGAATTTTTATACTGCGGTCTTCACGCCCTCTAAGTTTGTAACTTTGAACTATTGTAAAAACGCAAATAAGATTTATGTTTATTTATGTAGAAATTATATTTTCCCGCAAATGCTTTTGTTGATTGATGCTTGACAGTATTGACTGTCTTTATTTGAAGTAATGGCCCCCTTGTTCTGATTTAAACAAAATAAAATGGATTTCAAACCTTGATTCCTGGCTAGTTGAGGCAGGTAATTCTGGACGTTGTTATTCTTTATATATATAACTGTTTTCTAGTGTAATTATTACGGCAAAACATTCATTTAACGCATTCTGTTTCTTTCAGGGTAAAATGGGTCTTCTTTACACAAAATATACTTTAAAACATATAAATTCTTTGAGAAGCAAGATATGACGCTGCTTATCGCATCTTAATTTATTAACAACCACCAACAATCAACAACCGGAAAGCGGAAATCCCGTCCAACTTCATCTCGAATGTTGTTTCCTGTTTTGTCTCAGGGCATTCTTTCTTGAAAATTAATTAGAACCTTTATGACAGCAGTTCATCTTTTTAAAAGACCCGGTAAGTTTAAATCTTATTATTCTAGATCGTTATTATTAAAACTGACATTTGTCATAACCTTACTTCTTACTTCTAGATAATAACAAATACTAAATTTAAAACTAAAATCAGTTTATATGCTGCAATCTTGATTTCAAAAGTATCACAACACAAAAACACTGTCTTTGATAAACTCCAGTCCATTGCTTACATAAAAACAACACTTTCTAATATTATATACAAAGTGTTTGGTTTTTTATTACATTTACGTAATTGTTTTAGAGCATAATTCTTTGATTTGAATGTCACGATTAAGAGTTTAAGCTATTTGCATGTAGATTTTTGGTTCTTTTAAACCCATTCGAACTGAGATACTTTCCAAATTTGCTAGTTATAAATCTCAAAAGTTTCATTAATAATTATTTAAATAAACTATGGCTTTATACCTGTCAGTGCTCATTCAAATAAGAGTGACTAACAATAATAGAGAATATGCTTGTATATTAATGTTTTTATTTTGTTTTTATGTTTTAGTGTTTAGAAAAAAATGTCGAACGATGTGGATATATATATATATATATATATATATATATATATATATATATATATATATATATATATATATATATATATATATATATACAATCTACAAAGAGCCCATGTACATCACGTGTAAACCGTAAGTATTGTACTTACTACTAGCCAGTAGTCCAATTATTGCACCAATGTTGCTAAGATAACCGCCCAATATACGTAGGTCTGAAGATTTACATAATTTAACCAATAGTCGGAGCTTAACGTCATCAAACTAGCTTTCCGTAAGGGTTTTCCTTTTTTGTTTTATAGTGAAATTTATATGGAACTTGTATTATGTACACTCTCATGTACTAATAGTTTATAATATGCAATTTCCCAGCACAATATATATATATATATATATATATATATATATATATATATATATATATATATATATATATATATATATATATATATATATATATATATATATACTTACGGTTTACACGTGATGTATATGGGCTCTTTGTAGATTGTGCATATATATATATATATATATATATATATATATATATATATATATATATATATATATATATCCACATGGTTCGACATTTTTTTCTAAACACTAAAACATAAAAACAAAAAAAAAGATTAATATACAAGCATATTCTCTATTATTGTTAGTCAGTGTTATTTGAATGAGCAATGACATGTATAAAGCCATAGTTTATTAAAATAATCATTAATGAAAGTTTTGAGATTTATAACTAGCAAATTTGGAAAGTATCTCAATTTAAATGGGTTTAAAAGTGTCAAAAATCTATATGCAAATAGCTTAAACTCTGAATCATGACATTCAAACCAAAGAATTATGCTCTAAAACAATTACCTATGTAATTTTAAAAAATAAACACTTTGTATATAATATTAGAGAGTGTTGTTTTTATGTAAGCAATGGACTGGAGTTTATCAAAGACAGTGTTTTTGTGTTGTGAGACTTTTGAAATTAAGATTGCAGCATATAAACTTATTTTAGTTTTAAATTTAGTATTTGTTATTATCTAGAAGTAAGGTTATGCCAAATGTCAATTTTAATAATAACGATCTAGAATAATAAGATTTAAACTTACCGGGTCTTTTCAAAAGATGAACGGCTGTCATAAAGGTTCTAATTAATTTTCAAGAAAGAATGCCCTAGGACAAAACAGGAAACAACATTCGAGATGAAATTGGACGGGATTTCCGCTTTTCGGTTGTTGAATGTTGCTGGTTGTTAATAAATTAATTTGCGATAAGCAGCGTCATATCTTGCTTCCCAAAGAATTTAAATATTTTAAAGTATATTTTGTGTAAAGAAGACCCATTGTACCCTGAAAGAAACAGAATGTGTTAAATGAATGTTTTGCCGTAATAATTACACTAGAAAACAGTTATATATATATATATATATATATATATATATATATATATATATATATATATATATATATATATATATATATATATATATATATATATATATATATATATATATATATATAAAGAATAACCACATCCAGAATTACCTACCACAACTAGCCAGGAACCAAGGTTTGAAATCTATTTTACTATGTTTAAATCAGAACAAGGGGGCCATAACTTCAAATAAAGACAGTCAATACTGTCAAGCATCAATCAACAAAAGCATTTGCAGGAAAATAGAATTTCTACATAAATAAACAGAAATCTTATGTGCGTTTTTACAATAGTTCAAAGTTACAAACTTAGAGGGCGTGAAGACCGCAGTATAAAAATTCGAAAGGCCATTTTAAATATTGTTCATAAGCATTTTAAACCAATCAAAATTCTGCCAGTAATTTTAACCATCTATTTTGTTAATAAGATTTAAGATTTTTTCATAGAGGATCCGATTTAAGTTTCATTTAAAATTCTGTGAAATAAAATTTGTTAAAAAAAATTGAAAACATAATTCTTTGCGTAAATTATAAAAACATAATTTAAGTTTAATTGCATATTAGCAGGTTATTTTCTCCCTAATTAGCAGAATCCACTACTGGGAAGAAATTGTTAGCCCTGGCTCATTTCTACGGTTCTAATTGTTGCGAGAATGCATCTAGTCTTACATACTTTGTCCCTATATTGGGGTAGAAATGGGCCAGCGCTAACAATTTTTTAAATTGTTAGTTAGTTGTATACCGTCTCTATTTTTAATAATCTGTATTATTTGGAGCGGGCGTGACAACATAGTACTTGGTTCCGAACTAGGTGGCGACACGTTCGCCACTCACTTAGTGTTTTAAGACTGGCTATACGATAGCCGTGTTATTTTTGGTGCATTTTTGCTGCAATTAGTATGCCGTACTGAAGAGCTCTAATGAGAGCGAAACCGGTCTACGGTTCTAATTGTTGCGAGAATGCATCTAGTCTTACATACTTTGTCCCTATATTGGGGTAGAAATGGGCCAGGGCTAACAATTTTTTAAATTGTTAGTTAGTTGTATACCGTCTCTATTTTTAATACTCTGTATTATTTGGAGCGGGCGTGACAACATAGTACTTGGTTCCGAACTAGGTGGCGACACGTTTGCCACTCACTTAGTGTTTTAAGACTGGCTATACGATAGCCGTGTTATTTTTGATGCATTTTTGCTGCAATTAGTATGCCGTACTGAAGAGATCTAATGAGAGCGAAACCGGTCAACGGTTCTAATTGTTGCGAGAATGCATCTAGTCTTAAGTACACTGGAGTTAATTTTTCATATAACATATACAGGTATGAATTCAAATAATCAAACTCCACAGTCATAAATATTTATTCAACAAACAAATACATTTTAAAATACAACAAATAAAAGTAGAATCATCCTAAATTATACCCATTAAAATATAAAACCAAAAAATATATTTATACAGGGTGATTATTTATACGAGATACTAACACAAAATTATACAAATCAAAATCAATTATACAAAAATAAAATATATATTTAAAAATAAACAAAATACAAGAACATAAAATAAGTAATAATTATAATAATTGGCGCCCAACGTGGGGCGCCAATTAATCGGATTTACTTAGATTATATTTATATATATTTTATTTTCAGATAATATATAAAATTATATACAAATCAACATAATATGCATATAAATATAATCTAAGTAAATCAGATATATATATATATATATATATATATATATATATATATATATATATATATATATATATATATATATATATATATATACATATATACATATATATATATATATATATATATATATATATATATATATATATATATATATATATATATATATATATATATTGTACATGGATGCGTTGTAATCGTGTTTGCTGACTACACTTGCCGGTAAGGTTTATCTGACTGTCCAATCTTAATGTAATAGTATCCGATTTCTTCATTATATTATCGTATAAGGGTCAATATTACTTACTTTGCCATAAGCAGAGCGTAATGCTGTGCCATAAGTTTGTCACGTACTGCAGATGGACTATGAATATAACTTTTAGACATTAGTTTACTTACCCTGAAAGGTACAGCTATGGCAACAGGCTTGTGTTTAGCGTCAAAGAATGGTAAAGGTATCACCAATCCTTTGGCATCACATTCGTCTTTGGTTTTCTTCCCCGGAGTTTCCGATGCCATTTCAAAAAAAATTAAACCATTGCAGGGTGTCATCGTCTCTGTAGGAGGTTGAACTGTTATCCTCTCTACGGCTATACTGTAAGCTGCAATTATAAATTACAATTTAAAATGTGAAACCAAGTAAATAAACCCACTTAAAAACTTCATATATTTTTTTTTACTTTAACGTAGGTTCAGAGCCAAACGTTCAGTAAATTTGCAGACAACCTTCCAGGCGCTTTTTTGACAAATATTTTTAGAAACATGCTTTGAACCCCCCTCTTGATGCACAAACCACAAGAACAATTTCCCGTTCACACCCCCCAAGGAAGTTACGGGACAAGGAGAGAATAGGGGTGCTGGGCGGGGTAGGTAGTAAAAAGGAAATATGAGCAGAAAATGCGAATGAAACGGCTTAAAAGCTGCCTTTTTATATTTTGAAGCCATATCCCCCTTAAATCCTGTCTACCCCGCATAGCACCCCTATTCGCCACAGATCTCGTAACTTTCATGAGGGCTGCTCTCAGGAAGTTTGTCTTGTGGTTTATGCAACGAGGGTGAGTGTATAAATGCGAGAGGGGAAGGAAAATCCCCGTGACAAAGCAGCAACACCCCCCTCCCCTCCCTCCCGTTTGTCGCAAGTGGAACGCTAGATGGGGGAAACCCATGTTACAGTATAAGTAACCTAGTTTGTACAGCTAAAAGAGAGCATACCATAGCAAATGCTGTCAAACGATCAAAATTTAAAAAAGAACAATAAATTTACACAACACTGACCCTTTGCATCTCAAGCAAATTAGGTAGGTCCGGCCCTTGGATGTAAACAACCTTCGACCTCGCATTTAACAACCTTGGACCTCGCATTTTCCCCATTGCAAAAACAATATAGAAAGCAAATAACATGTCAAATACCAGAAACTAGCGACAATTGCATGATACAACCACTACAACACTAATGGTAATTAAGAAAACAAGGTAAACAACGCACAATTTCAGAAATAATGTTCGCGAACACATGAATATATAAGAAACCGTCTATGGATGTTAATTGCACTTGTTGATATTAAATCCATACGTAAACATTTAATATAACTTTATTACTTCACTAACTGAATAAACTATACGATACATTTAACTATAATACACTTTAATAACAATTACAACAGCACACAACAGATAACTGACCGAGCGTGGAGAGACGTATCTTCACTGTGTCGGTTGATAGCGAGGAGAGGGAGAGAGATCCCTGGTGTCTCTTATATAGTAGTTCTTGACAGCTTGCTGTCGAATAACGTAACGCAACGTTTAGCTGTCAAGAGAAACACAGAGTAGTGTTGGCGGAAACACTGAGGTCGGAACCACCGCCACACCGTCTAAACGGGCACGCGTACTAGCGGTGTACTAAAAGGGAACTGATAAATGGGCAGTAGAAGCCAATAGTCCAAGTGTCTAGAGTATTCCAGGGATTCCCAAAGGCAATGTAAAGTGTATCTCAAATGTAATGTTTGGGAAGGGAAGGGGTGTCACGGAACAAAACCGTACTGGGAAATTGTTTTAAAAGTATGTAATGTGTAAAAAACTCTAAATGTAAATAAATCGGCAAAGGCAAAATAACAAAATGTAATAATAGTGTCAACGTGAATGTAAAATACCGAGCTTTATTTATCAGCAGTCGTTTTATCTAAAACTGTTCGGGAGGTCATCTACAAATTCACCAAGCGTTCTTACTCCTGGACCACCAATTCTCTAAAAATTTGATAAAAGCACTAAACAGTGGCGGTTTTTCTTTAAGGGACGCAGGACTGCAGAATAGATAGACAGATAGATAGATAGATAAAGTATTTATTTAGCTCCAAGCTTTTCGTTACATATTTTACAATAGTAAGTACAACTAGTTCGTACTAAAAAACACAACAGGTATGGATACCTTATAATTCATTTCTACAATTATGTACATAACATATATTTTTAACTTAATGCTAAGTACAGCCTAAAAGCAATAACTAATCTGTTATATTCTGTCAACGCTGTTCATGTAAAAACTGTTCTTTTTTAGTGAATTTTGTTTTAAAAAATTCACTTCAAATGAGCTCAAACTAGGACCCTTAAAACCCATATCCGGGGTCAGTTTCAATTTTTGTAGGTTTATATATATATATATATATATATATATATATATATATATATATATATATATATATATATATATATATATATATATATATATATATATATATATATATATATATATATATTAAGGTATCACACCGATAACTCAAAAAATAATAGGCCGATTTTGATCACATTTAGTGAGTACCTTCCTTTTGTAAATAGCTTGGATAAGTTCGTTTGCCTGGAAAATCGGATAACGTTTTCCGGGAAAATTTTGGGTTTTCTTTCGATTAACGTTCATATTTCCTAAAATTAAAAAGTCTGGACGCAGCAAGTGCGTTATGGAAGTGAATTTTTATAAAAATGCTTTGAACAGTAATATGTCTTTTTAATGCAAGCAGTCATCAATTTGGTTACCGGTATAACCTATATAGTAGAAATAACCTATATAGTAGAAACAATGTATCATGTTTCATCAAAATAACTTTATTGTTTGAAAATGTACAAAAGTAAACTTAAAATATTCCCGAAAAATTTAGTTTCTTGGCCAACTAATCTTATAGGTTAATGTTAATAGCAAATTGAGCTATTCAAATTTGAATCATTTAATGAAAATTCGCTATTATAACGCACTTGCTGCGTCCCAAATCTCTTTTCTTACAAACATGCATCGTATTTCGATAAAAAATGCAAAAATGCAATATTATAAAAGTGTTCGAAAAAAACAATTGCAGGGATCACCAACGACTTATGGACCGTCCTGTGATTGTCGAAATATTTTTATAAGATGCAGCTTGGGACACACTATAATTAACGTATACAAGTTTTTCTCGTATCTTGTATATTAACAACTATATTGAAATGCGTCACCTTGTATATATGCAGATAAAAACTGAAAGTAAACCCGGATATGGATTCTAGGGGGCCTAGTTTGCGCTCGTTTGAAGATTTCTTTTTAAAATTGAAAAGCCGCGATCTCAACGAATTTTTTCTACGAAAATTAGCTAAAAATTATAGACCGTTAAACCATAAACTTAACTAAACCTACAGCCTAAGCAGCAACTAAACTAAGCCTACAGCTAAAGCATCAGAAAAAGGGTCTATTTGAAATGAATTTTCTGTAAACATTTTAGTAAAATTAAGGACAATGGCGGTTGAAGCTGAAACTTAAGGGTTTGCAGAACACTCTTCTTGCGAAGTTTTCATTACATGATCCGTATTTGTTTCAGATTATTTGCCTAAATGTTGCGAATTTTGACTTTCAAATCGCAACTTTGACGTTTTGAGGAAAACTCCAAATTTGTTTTCTTTAAATACTTATATATATATATATATATATATATATATATATATATATATATATATATATATATATATATATATATATATATATATATATATTTTCTTTTATCGCACATATCTTAATTTATGTACGTGGGTCCTTGTTTATAATACAAACACGCGTGCCAAATTTGGTTGCCCTTACTTTGTTATCTCCGGATATATAATGTTTTTCCGAAAGAAAACACAACGTTTTTCGGGAAAACCTGGGCCGGTTTTCCTAACTAACGAACTCATCGAAGCCAGTTACAAAAGGAAGCTACTCACCAAATTTCATTAAAATGGGCTTATTATGTTTTGAGTTCTCGGTGTGATATATCTGGCCCCGGATATGGGTTTTAGGGGTCCTAGTTTGCGCTCATTTGAAGACATTTTTTTTAGATTCAATAGTCGGGATCCCCTCATTAGTGATTTTTTTTTAAATTCACTAATTATGTAAAATATTAAAGTAGGCTTAAGATCTTAAAATTTTGTATTCCTCCTTAGTTTTTCTTTCCGGTCATCTTTTCTTTACAACATTTTTTCGTATTACCCAGAGAAAAGGCACTTAACTAGTTTTTTTTGTAATTTTCCAAGACATACTTGATTTTTGGGAATTAAAATTATGACACAAATCATTTTCTATATAAGCAGGGCTTATTCTCAGAAAATGAACTAAAAAAATACAGTCTTTTTCACCTATTCGTGCGGCGATCGGGGATACACTATATATATATATATATATATATATATATATATATATATATATATATATATATATATATATATATATATATATATATATATAGTACCTGGTAAAAACACAAAGAAAATCAGCATTGTTCAAGTTTAAACTGCATAATGAGTACATGAGCAATTTTAATACAGCATTAGTTCTTAAAATAATAGAATATATCGGGTGTGTAGTGTAGTACTCTGTTAGAATAAAGATTTACAAGTTTTTTATTTAGACATGTTTATGACTAAGCAAAAATATAAAAATTTGTGTATATCATATGGATTTATTAGTAAATATCGTCATGCAATTAAAAAATGGTGACCTGTAACACGTTTTAATGTATTATTTATTATGAATGAAACCCATTGTAATATTTATAGTGTGATGTTTTGTTTGTTATAGTATGGAACATGCTATATTATAGCATGTTTAATGTGATGTTTATGATGTGATATGATTGTATTGAATATATAAAACCGAATGAGATGTGACATGTGACTAGATCTACCCAACCAGATATGTTTTAAACTTAAATGTCTATCGCGGAAGATCGGTGAGATGTACAGTGAAACCAATGCTTGCATGGTGTCCAGCAGACCAAGCTTTATTGTAATATACATTAAAATCTACTTCCGGTCTAAACTCTAATTCCTTATATTTTTTAAACGAGAGAAATAAACTTACTACAAAAATATATTGTTTCGTAACAAGCTCTATACAAATATGAGATAAATACTTAAACTGCGTATCGCAGAAGATCGGTGATGTGTACAGCAGAACCAGTACTTGTATGGGGTTCACGAAGTCAAACTTTATGAACATACACAATAAAACCTTGATTTCCGGCACGAACTTCCTGTATAGTTATTCTTAGAGCTACATACATGTGTGACATCTCAAAATGATCTTCTCGTGGAACTCAATGGACAAAATTTATTGTTTTAAATAAATCAGGGCAAGTTGTGTTAACACCTATAAACATCACACACGTGCTCTTAGGCTTATTGATGTTAGTTGCCTTAACGAAATTTTGAGCTTGTCTTGAATATCCAAGCGTCCAACGTTGTCTGTCTACCTGTCTGTCTACATGTAGGTCTGTCTATCTATCTATCCGTCTAGCTTGTTCTCGTTGGTTGTTAATTGCCTTGGTTAGTTGTCGTTGGTTGGTTGTCCTGTGTGACTGGCTTGGTTGTTTGTTAGTTGTCTGTCTGTTGTTGGTTGCCTGTCCGTCGTTGGTTGTCTGTGGGTCTTCCTTGGTTGTATGCCTGTGTTAATTGTCTGTTTTATTTGGGACATGCAGTATGTCTGTCTGTCTGTCGTTATTTCCCTGCCTGTTTGCCGCTGGTTGTCTGTCTACTACCTGTCTACACGTCTACCTATTTTTCTGTATCTACCTGTCTGCCTACCTGTCTGCCAGTGTGTCTACCCGTGTATCTGTCTGCCTGTCTCTCAACCTGTCTGTCGCCTGTCTACCTGACGACTATTTGGAAATCGACTGTCTAGCTGGTGTTACTACTAGGATGGATAAATATGATTTTGGAATATTCCCTATAGCTATACGTCGAAGGCGTTGTACAATAAAGTAAAATGATTATTTATTGTTGTTACGCTTACTTATTACTTATTAAGCACTAACATCCTATAATAGTAACCCTATTACCAGTGATTTGAAATCAATGTGTCAATCATTATTACCCAAAAATCATTTTTCGACTCTTTACTATCCAACTTGCAAAAAATAATTTGCACAAATTAGATATTTAGCAACAGCTTTTTAATTATTACTCTAAAATGCTTTCTCCTACCAGAAAAACTCAAGATGCATTTTCCCTTTAGAATGCATTGCCGATTGAGAAAAAGGTGGCGTTTGCGTCGAAATTCTTTCATTTGTTACTGTCGCGCAAGCAAGGTTAAATGGTCAAAACTTTTCGAATCAAAAAGAGTCGTTTTGTTCCAGTTTAATACACACAATATCTCAATTTAACATCTCAAATCGTTTTCAAGATATTTGAGAAAACATATTTTAAGTTTTTTTGACAGCCTGTATCTCGAAACGGGAGTATTTTCAGAATCCTACTTATAGGAACATATTTTCTTATTTTGACCTCTCAAATACGTCCTTATTTTTTCTCCCCAGGATATCCCGCATATAAATGAAAAAAAGTGTACAGTATAATAACAATATAAGCTTACGGTCTTGTGGTATCGGAGGAGCCCAACCTTGTCCATTTGTTCTTAGGAACCATTTTAGTTCATCAAACAATTGTAATAATTTCTCTATGCTCATGTAATCTATTATACCAGCATAATAGGCATATCTTGCTATTGGAAGAACTGCATGATTCATGTAACCGCCTAAAAGAAAAAGATTACTTACATTTTATTATATTTTAAATTAATGACTCTCTCGAACATCATCGAAGAAACATAATGATATAATAATAATTATTATAATTATAATTATAATAACAATAACACCACTGTCCAGAAACAATAGCTTGCCAAAAAGGTCATTCCAATAGCATTTCTTAAAGAATTGAATGGTGTATATAAATGACCTATGTCTAAAAACATAGCTAAAACAGTTTCATTTGAAGTAAAAGCATTTAGGACATATGTTGCTAAATAAACTGTGCTATTAACTACACCCATGCCTCTTCTAAAACCTATTTGATTGGTGTTAAAAACGTATTATATTCGCAAAACCACTAAAGCCTGTTTTTTATTGTGGATGCTAATGTTTTTGTTGTACATGGTGTCAGCATCAAGGGACGATAGTTGTTATGTTTCCTGGGCCCCTATTTAGTTTTAAAAAACCTAGATCAATTTGAACCAATAAATTGATAGGTATTTCGCTTTCCATCAAGATGTCATGATATATATTTACTAAGTTTCTAATTGCTGTTTCCGGTAGATGTATAATTATGGAACATGTTATATTGTCCATTCCTGGAGATGTGTCTTTTTTCTCAGTCAATACGTTTTTAAATTCATGTATTGTAATTGGTGCAGGTAGAGAGTCGGGGTTTTGATGAGGTTCAAACTCTGGTAACGTAGCGAATGATGTTAGCTTGTGTAAAAGTGTAGTTGCTGTTTTCGGACACGACAAGTGATTTGTGGGAGGGCTATCATTATTTTTAAATGCTCTTATTATTTTCCATACGGTGAATGCATTACCGTTTCTGTTCAAACTAGAGCAGAATGTTTTAAACTTTTGTTTTTTCTTCAATTTTAAGTTGTGGCTAATTTCTGCTGTTATTTTTTTAACATTTATGTAATTTTCAAGGGAAGGGTTCTAGCAAAAGTTTTTAATTGCATTTTTTCTTGTATTTAATGTAATTATTACGTCGCATTCACTGTCCAACCAAGGATTTCTGGTTTTATTTGTGTTCCGAATGTTTTATGATATATTGCTCCATCTATTATATCGATAGGTTGAGGAATTGAATTATTACTGTTTTCAGCAATTTTATCCTTCATAAGATTAGAGTAGACCCGACAATCTGCTTTTTTGGTAGCCCTTGTATTGTGTGTGTTTGGTGCTTTTAAATATTGCTGTTTATTATTTATGTTTATTGTTAGTACAGTGGGGCAATGGTCACTGTTGCCACATCCACCTTCCGCAGTTATCGCTCAACGCTATTTCATACGACGCTACTGTCAAATCAATTGCACTATTATTTTGGTTAGGGGGAGTGGGCCTAGCGGGTGGACCATCATTTAAATGCAGAAAGCATATTGGTCTACGATTTTCATAAGGTTTTTGCCATTTATGTTGGTGCTTACACCTCCCCAACTGGGGTCGTTTGTATTCGTATCACCCATAACGACTATATGTCCGTTGAGAGAGTTTATTATTCGTGTGATCGCGCCAATGGGAAAGTTACCATTGGGAGTACTGTATATATTTATTAGGTTAATGTCTGTTATTTGGATGACGTTTATTTGGTATAGATAATTATGTCTAATAATGTCTAGTTTGATTTCCTCATATGATATTTAATCCATTTGTAATTATTCCTTTTCCACCTTCTCTGTCTAATCTTATAATATTATAGCCTTTTATTCTTAAGACATCATTTTAATTAGGCCATGTCTCGTTTAAAAGCATAATGTCGGGTTCTATGTTTTCTATCGTATTAGCGAATTAAAAAAAATTCGCTAATGAGGAGATCTATATATATATATATATATATATATATATATATATATATATATATATATATATATATATATATATATATATATATATATATATATATATATATATATATATATATCCGACCGACAACTCAAAAAATAATGGACCAATCTTGATCAAACTTGGTGAGAACCCTCCTTTTCCAAGTGGCTTGGATAAGTTCGTTAGCCAGAAAAATCGGACGAGGTTTTCCCGGAAAATTTTGTGTTTTCTTTAGTAAAAAATTCATATCTCCGGAAATAACAAAGTAAGAGAACCAATTTAGTACGCGTGTTTGTATTATCAAGAGTGAACTCTGTACCAAAATTTAGGTCTCTAGCTTTAAAGATAAAGAAGTTATGGGCAGTTAAAGAAACAAATCTTGGAGTCTTCCTCAAAACGTCAAACTCGCAATTTTAAACGTCAAAATTGGCCATGTTTGTGCAAAGAACGTGAAACAAATACGGATTGTATTGCCCTTCATTTTACTAAAATATTTACAGAAAATTCATTTCAAATAGACCCTTTTCCTGATGCTTTGGCTGTCGGTTTAGTTAAGTTGATGCTTTCGTTGTAGGTTTAGTGAAGTTTATGGTTTAATGGTCTATAAATTTTTTTAGCTAATTTTCGAAGAACAAACTCGTTTTTTTGCTTTTTTTATCGAAATATGATGCGATTGTAAGAAAATAAGCCGGACGCAGTAAGTGCGTTTTGGTAGCGAATTTTCGGTAAATTTGCAGTTTAGCTCCCGAACGCTTTTCAAAAAACTATTTTCAGAAACCTGCCTAGGGCCCCCCTGGATCCACAAACCCCAAGAAAAATTTCTTGTTCACACCCCCCAAGGAAGTTACGGCACCAGGAGTGAGTAGGGAGGTATAATTTTTTTTAGCTAATTTTCGTAGAACAAATTCGTTAAGGCATTTTTGCATTTTCTATCGAAATATGATGCGTTTGTAAGAAAAAAATCTGGACGCAGTAAGTGCGTTTTGGTAGCGTATCTTCGGTAAATTTAAGTTTAGTTCCCGAACGCTTTTCAAAAAACTGGTTTCAGAAACCTGCCTAGGGCCCCCCTGGATCCATAAACCCCAAGAAATTTTTTTTTGTTCACACCCCCAAGGAAGTTACGGGACCAGGAGGGCGTAGGGGTGCTGGGCGGGGTAGGTAGTAAAAAGGAAATATGAGCAGAAAATTAGAATAAAACGGGCTTGAAAGCTGTCTTTTTCACATCTTGAAGCCATATCCCCCTTAAACCCTGCCTACCTCGCACAGCACCCCTATCCCCACAGGTGCCGTAACTTCCTTGGCGGGTAGGAACAAGAAATTTTTCTTGTGGTTTATGCAGCGAGGGTGGTTATATGCACGCGACGCAGAAGGAAAATCCCTACGACGAAGCAGCATTTTCCTTCCCCCTCATGTGCATACAATCACCCTCGTTGCATAAACCACAAGAAGAAGTTCTTGTTCATACTCCCAAGGAAGTTACGTGACCTGGGGCAAATTTAAAAAATTCGCTACCATAACGCACTTGCTGCGTCCAGACTTTTTATTAAGTTGATATTATTGGCCTTTAAGCTCCTTATATTCCATTTCATAATTGTTAAATTATTATCGTTCATGGTCATGTTTTTAAGTAAATGCTATTACTGTTTGTTTTTATATAGAGATATGTGTATAAATGTATGTGTGTGACGTGCGCACGCACGTATGTATACGTGTGTGTGCGTGTGTGTGTGTGTGTGTGTTTGTGTGTGGGTTGGAAGTATCTGTGTGGTTATAACTGTTTGGTGTTTAAGGTGTTTGTTTTTAGGTGAGACGGTCTCTGAACTCTTTTAAGGAGTCCAGATCCATTTATAAATCTAGTTCTAGTCTGTCGTGTGTGATTATCGTGTCTCTAATTTTTTGTCTGATGTGAGTGGGTACTTCTGTATATTTTTTATAAATTAATGCTACAATTTGATCGTATTAATGGACACTTCCGGGCTTATTTTTTTGGTAGTTTGGGGATAGGTATATGGGTATATTAGGAGTCTTCCCTCTTTTGCTTTTCTCTGTTTTGTCTTTTGTTGTCTCTGTGTTTTGGGTTAACCGACTTTTGGTTGGCATTTTATTTGTTATGTTAGAGTATGTCTTATTGACTTAGTATTTGTTTCGTTAACTGTTTGTCGTCTCTGATTAATTGTTATCTTGTTTTCTTGATATTTTTTTTTCACTTGGTTTCAATGGTGGAAAGTCTAATGGATGTCTTTCAGATGAAGTTGTGTTTTGTATAGGTTTGCACAGCGATGCCGCATCGTAATATATTACATTTTCCAAGGCCATCAGTCGTCTTTTAATTTCTAGCTGTCTCTTATATTCTGGACATATCTTATTATTTTAAGATTTATTTACACACATCTAGCCTTACATACATTGTCTTGGTATTAGAAAAGAAAATGGGCCAGGGCTGACAATTTACAAAATTGTTGTTTGGTTGGACGCAGTCTCTATTTATGACATTTCATTTTGTGTTAACTGAAGCTGTCGTGATAACATACTACCTAGTTCGGCACCGAAGTGGCGACCCTGTCATACATCTTACAACGTTCTGCGTAGTACATGTACAAAATTACAATAATTTGTGTAGAAAAATAATAGAATTGTATGAAAAACAAGTGGAAAAAAAATACAATTTTCGTTTGCCTGTACCTTTGAAACGAAACGTTTTTTAACGGTTACTAGTAATAACTTTCTATCTTAGAATAACCTGTAAAACCACACTGAAAAATATTGGACACTTAAAATATCTATATATGATATAAGATACCCCTGCCAAACGGTGGGTATACGAACAACCCAGAGGAAAGCGTTAGAGTTATCCTACAGGCTCACTTTCAAGGCTCACAAAACGTAAAAGATAATTTGTACCAGAGCAGCTCAGCTGATCAAGGGTTGGGAAACCCAGTGGGAGTTGGGAAAAGACTGGTAAAAAAAATATTCAAGATTAACAGAATTAAATGGACGATAGAGAGATTCACACCTTATAAATCCCTTCGCAAAGACGGCATATTTCCAGCCATGCTACAGCCGGGTTTTGGCATATGACAACCCCACCCGCAACGAATATTCAGAACTAATTTAAACCTAGGCTATATGCCGCAGTCGTGGAGAGAGTTAATGAAATGTGGTTTTATACTGTTACGTTCTACGGGGTTCTGGATTTGTTGATTAACAAACTAACTAAATACTGAACTGACTTACTCTGCGCACCGCTCGTTATTTATACTGTCCATAGATATTCTAGACCTTCTACACTTTTCTACACCTGTCACTGTACTTTCTATAAATATCATTCCAGAGTGTTCGCTGTAACCAACACACTACCATAGAAGTAACAAAGTTCCTAAAACTAATTCTCATAGACAAATGTGACAAAACCAAAAACAGGGTGTCGCCCTATGGACGCATCAAAGTCCTACCGCTCCATTAGCTTCGCATCCCTTCTAGTAAAGACCATCGAGAAGGCATTAGGTCAATACATTAGAAGCGAAACCCTCACAAGAAAGTCGCTCCATGTGCAACAATTCGCCTGTCAGGCGGGCAAACCCACATAAGATACCCTACACTGTTTAGCAAGTGGTAAAGAAAACACTCTTGAAGCCAAAGAAGTAGCGCTCAGTGCATATAGGGTGCCTTTGACATTACCTCATATCAATACAAACGGGACCTACACAAAAGGGAAGTGTAATTCCCCGTTGTAAGATGGATTGAGTCAATGCTAAGAAGCCGTGTTATCACACTTACCACAAATGAAACCAACGCAATAGTGACGACGGTAAAAGGTTGTCGTCAGGGAGGAGTGCTAGCACCCCTTCTGTGGTCGCTCACTGTTTTTTTTTTTCTTTTTAATTTCAACAACACACCACGGGGGCTTACAGCCTAAATCCTAACGTACCGTGGGTGTCGACAAGGAGGAAAGAGGCAACTTGTTAATACTGGACTTGAAGGTTTGGAGGTTCGGAAGAGAACGAAAAACATGTGCCGGCAAGGAATTCCACAACTTGGAAGTCCTCGGGACAAAAGATCGGGCATAACAAGATGTTCTATGTCTGGTGACCTGGACAGTAAAAAGGTGCATTCGCTCTGTTCCCCTGGTAGATCTGTTGGGGGCAGCAGGTGGAGGAACTATGGAAGAAAGCTCCTCTGAACAGTGCCCGTTCAGATATCTATAAGAGAGAGAGAGAGGTCACAAACGGCACGTCGGTGGGCAAGGGATGGCAGCCTTTGGGTGAGGGTAGGGTCACCGATGAGACGTATAGCTCTCTTCTGAATTGACTCCAGGATAGCGAATGTAGAAGCCGCAGCAGCACCCCAGATGTGGGAGCAGTATTCGAGGTTTGGTTTTATTTGTGAAGTATATAAGGTATAGAGATTAGCTGGTGAAAAGTATTTGCGACCCCGAAAGAGGAAATCTAATTTCTTAGCAGCCGCTTCTGCAATTGATGTGACATGTTGGTGCCAATTGAGATTTAGATCCACAGAAATGCCAACAGGTGAAAAGGACTCATTACTTTGAATAACTTGGTTGTTTATTGTGATGGGTCTAGGGCTGGTGTATCTCTTATGAGAAAGAAAGAAAGACTGTGATTTGGTGGGGTTGAATTGTACAATATTTCTACTTCCCCAGTCTAATATTTTTTGGACCTCCACGGAGATAGAACCCTCCATGAGTCTGCTATCCTCATCTAATTGGGCTAAAGAGACAGGCTTAGAATATTGTATATTTGAGTGGAGGGTGCTGTACGTCCGCGTAACTGTGAACTGGGTTGGATGTGCTAGAGAGGAAGTCATTGATGTGGAGAAGAAACAAAGTAGGGGCTAAAGCTGAACCTTGAGGAACTCCTGCATTAGTTGAATACAGTTTAGAGGAATGGCCATCCGTGACAACAGAAATGCTCCGGTTGGAGAAGAAATTTGCTGTCCACGTACAGAGTTTTGGTGGTAGGCCATAGGCCGGTAGTTTATTAAGCAGCGCTGCGTGCCAGACCTGGTCGAATGCTTTGGATATGTCTAGAGCGACAATCTGGGATTCACCGTGTAGTTCCATAGACTTGTTCCAAGAATGGGTGACAAAGGAAAGGAGGTCGGCAGTTGATCTGCGCTGACGGAATACATACTGCCTGTCGTGGATTAGACTGTGTTTTTCAAGAAATTTTAGTAATTCAGCGTTTATATACTTTTTCATCACTTTAGATACGACTGAAAGGAGGGAAATAGGTCTGTAGTTGCTAGGAAGCGCTTTGGATCCTTTCTTGGGACAGGTTGTACTCGAGCAGTTTTCCAGTTACTAGGGAATATGCCTTTATTGTAAGATGTTTGAAACAGACGGGTCAGGGCAGGAGCAAGTTCTGGTGCGCATTTTTTTAGAACAATTGCTGGGATCTCGTCAAGGCCAGAGGCTTTCCTGGTATTAAGAGAAGAGAGCATATTTCATACCTTTTTAGTTTTGAAAATGATATCAGTCATTTTATGCGCGACATTGGGGACTGTTAGTGGTTGAACATTTGGAGGTGGGTTGAGAGTAGAATTGCCGGCGAACAACGAAGCACAAAGTTTAGCCTTGCCCAGGGCGGTAAAAACAATTTCATCCCCTGAGACAAGAGGTGGGAACGTGCTCTTGCAGAAATTATTCGCAATAGATTTAGCAAGAGTCCAGAAGGGTTTGCTGCCGCTGGAGCCTTAAGAGGACTTTGTTTTTGATGTGGTTATTAAACGAGTTTTTTTTTGCCTCAGAAAGAATGCAGACATAGCGGTTTCTTGCGTCGTTAAATGCTTGACGGTTTTCTTGACTGGGATTGTGTAGAAGCTTTTTGTGAGCTTTGACCTTTTCAAGTCTGGCCTTGTCACAGGATTTAGAGAACCAGGGCTTTTGAGTGGCTGCAGAGGTTTTCTGTGTACGTGGAATAAATAATTCCATGGATAATTCGGTGACGTTTTGTGAGATATCAGAGGGGTCAGGATGAGAGAAGCAGACAGACGCCCATGGAAATGAGGAAAAGTAATTTTGCATTTCGTCCCAGTTCGCGGAGTTGTAGTGCCAAACGATACGTGGGTGTAATGACTGTGTGACGTTGGTTGCATTGCACAGGAAACAGTGACCATGCCGTGGTCTGAGCGACCAAGGGGGGCGGGGACTGATATCTTATAGCAGTCAGGATTTGTAGTAAGAAGGAGATCCAAGGGATTTGAGCTGTGTATTGGGATGCGAGGAAAGTAAGTCGGTTGCTGAACCATATTGGCTAAAGAATTGCTGACTGCAAAGGCATCCGCTGCTCTTCCTTGTGGATCGGTTTTTGAAGATCCTAGCCATTCTTTATTATGGACATTGAAGTCACCAAGAATAGTGACCTCGGAGGAAGGATATTTAGAAATCAGATGGTCGGTTTTTTCAGAAAGGTAGTCAAAGAGCTGGACAAAGTTGTTGCCAGAAGGTGACCAGTAAATGCAACAGATGAATTTAGTTGCAGCCCTGAGAGAGAGTTTTATCCATAGTATGTCTTTTTTTCCAGCTTCTAAATTGGGGTGTCTGGTGCAGGGTAGATTGCTATGGACGTACGCGCACACGCCTCCATGCAATCTAAAAGAAGTAAGGAGCTCATACCCCGGGAAATTAAGGTGATTAGTGGCTGTTTTTGGCACTGATTTGAGTTTCGGTGAGGAAGAGGAGTTGGGGCCTATTAGCCTGGAGGAAATGGTGGACGGAGTTCAGGTTAGAATTTAGGCCACATATATTCGAGAAGGATATGTTAAACCTTGATGCTGGCGCCCCCTGTACACCCTTCTCGCGGAGATCTGAATGGAGAGGTATTTTACCTCCGGAATCTTTTGTACAAGGAGGAGCCATCATCATTTTTGCTTATAAGGGAAACCGATTCATATACCAGAACCGGAAACGTCCGTATGGGCTTCACCGGCCCCTTGATGTAAGGGGTTATACCTCCTCGGGCGTGAAAAAATCCTTTACTATCACGTAAAGGAAAATTTCACTACCACCTACCATATTGCAAGTATACCACACCAGCCAACTATTGAAGAGCTAACCGGCTCTAGAACTGTTTGATAAACTTATGACTACATTGAGCGGAGCAGGATTTATAGTCCGATGATACGCAGACGCTATTGTCATAACAGTAAAGGGCAAGCAACATGATCTAATATCACGCCTAATGCAAACAGCCCTAAATATACTAAAGAACTGAAGGAAACTAAATTTGGAAGGTTCCACTGTGAATGGTACACAGACAACATTTTCCAATGAAGTTAAATATTTTGGGATTTTCTTAGACCAAACACTGAGTTAAAATACACACGTGCAATAAACTCTTTCGAGAGCCACGACTGGACTTGCCGTAGACTTGTAGGACAGACATGAGGGCTGAATCCCAGGATGGTATATTGGATATACCAAACTGTGGTTAAACTCATGGTCATATGTGCATGTGTATGGCCTATGGTGGCCAAAAACGGAACAAGCCTCAACAAAAATTGCAAAGGCTGATCTATCTTGCAGTAACGGGAGCTATGCATCATGCCCCACAGCTGAAATAGAGGCAATGCTGAATCTTAATCCCCTGCAGATATATGTGAAGACGAAATCAGTACTAAGTGTATCAAGACTGTTTCAAGCAGACAAATGCAAACCAGGAGACTGGATTGGCCACTTCTTAAAAACCTTGGAAATTATTCCATTGGAGTCACTCGCCAAACCAACAGATCAAATGACAGCTAAACTGGACTCCATAGTTCCCAGTGAAAGGCTAACAAACCACTCATTCGTATGGTATACAATCGGGTCTAAATAAATGGAGGGAGCAGGGCTTCCCAACATAAGGGAGGTTTTCCGGGCCAGCCTGGCGTGGGGCTACGTCCCAAAGGCCTGGCTCCAGGTTAGAGGGGTCTTCATTCCCAAGCCGGGAAGGGAGGACTACACGCTGGCCTAGGCGTACAGGCTAATCAGCCTTACATCATTCCTCCTTAAGGCATTCGAAAAGATAGTAGATATGTTTATGTTGAGAGGGCTCCTAAAGGATCACCCCTTCCATAAAGGTCAGCACGCGTACCAGCGAGGAAGTCGACGAAAACGGCGCTCCATGCTGACACGGAAGGTGGAAAGGGCCCTACACTACGGGGAGAGCGCATTAGCTGTGTTCTTCGATGTGGAGGGGACCTTTGATGAGGCAAGGACGGATACGGTCTATACCACCCTACACGATAGGGGAACGCCGAGGTCCCTAATAAGCTGAGAGTTTCGCTGACCTTGAGGGGCCGGGGGCTGGACGTTGGGGTAACGGGCGGCTGTCCACAGGGCAGCTGCCTTTCGCCCCATCTATGGTGTCTGGTCATGGACGGCCTCTTGGAGCGACCCTCTAAGAATGGCTTCTACGCCCAGGCGTACGCTGATGATGGGCTGGTCTTAGTCACCGGCAAATTTCTCGGCGTCATATGTGAGTGCATGCAAGCTGCCTGTAGCATAATCAAAGGGTGGTGTGGTGAGCAGGGACTCTCCGTAAACCCGGCGAAGACGGAGATGATCATATTTACCAAGAAGAGGAAGGTAGGGGGGTTCAGGGCACCTGTGATGTTTGGAAAACATTTAGCTTTCGTGCGGGAGGTCAAATATCTGGGGGTGATACTGGACCCCAAAGTAACATGGGGGTCGCAAATAGAACGAGTAGTGAGGAAGGGAGTAGCGAAGCTCTGGCAGCTGCGTCGTGTGATAGGGAGGACCTGGGGACTTAATCCTCGGATCCTTCATTGGATCTACACTGCGATCGTCAGGCCGAGAATCCTCTATGGGGCGTTGGTCTGGTGGTGTGGTGTGAACCTAACTACCAGCAGGAAGCTGGCCAAACTCCAAAGGCTGGAAATCCTGGGTATCACAGGCGCTATGAGGACGACACCCTCAGCCGCGCTAGAGGTCCTGTTGATGCTGACACCGCTTCCCATCTGCATCAGAAGCGAGGCTATGGCGTCGCATCTTAGAATGCGAGACACAGGAAACTGGTGCGGAGAGGGAGCAGTAATAGGGCATGCAAGAGTCGCCAAGGAGGTGGAAAAGGAAATTCCGATTTCCTCCATAAAGGTGCGGGATGCCGAGGACGATATTATGTTGACTAGGCCATACACCCTAAGGATGCCCAGTAGGGATCAGTGGAGGGAAAATGAGGTTGCATTCCAGCCCGCAAGCCTGGTCTGTTTCACCGACAGATCGCGGCTGAAGGACCAAAAATCCTCCGGGGCAGGAATATACATCCAGGGCCTGGGGGTGCGCGAGAGCTATGCTCTTGGCGCATATACCACGGCATTCGAAACAGAGGTGTATGCTATCCTGTCTGTGGCCAATAGACAGGATGTGAAGAGGAGTCCCGAGAAATGTGTGTACATCTGCTTGGAGAGCCAGGCGGTCCTCCGGGCAGTCTGCGCGGTCAGAATCAGGTCAACACTAGTTCAGTGGACTAGTCAGGACGAATGAGATACAACTAGTGTGAGTTCCGGGACACTGTGGCATCGCGGGGAATGGGGTGGCGAATAATCTCGCAAGCCTCGGTTCCCGGCGGCCGTTCTGCGGCCCGGAGCCTGCGATAGGCATAAGTAGGAAGATAGTCTCTGTCGCCTTAGACAGGTGGACCGGGGAAGCACTGGAGAGGCACTGGGGGGTCGGTTGGTGGCTGCAGGCAGGCGAGGGACTTCGTGGAGGGGCCGGACAGAGATAAATCTGTCTGGCTACTCGGAAGGAGTCGATCTACGCTTCGCCTCATCCTTGGGGTGCTGACAGGCCACTGAGCCCTTAGAAGACACCTCACATTGATAGGCGTAGAGGGATCCCATTTGCAAGGAATGCGGCGAGGATGAAGAAACGTCCTACCACTACCTGTGTGAATGCGAGGCTTTTGGGAGTCTTCGAGCAGAATTGTTCGGATCGAGGACTCTGCAGAGGAATCAGGTAAGTACCGTCCAATTGAAGACCGTCACGGCCTTCATCTCGAGGTCGAGGCGATTTGGCGACGGAACCGAGGAAGAGTAGAGCATGGTTGCTGGGTTGCTGGGGTTGGCAAAAAGGGCCCATTGTGGCCTACTTGCTTGGCGTTGGCCTCCCCACCACTGCTACTACTACTACTAGGACTGGGAATAAGAGGATCTAACTTCAGATTCGCCAAGTCCCTGGCAAACACTTCCACGATTTTCAAGCAGAAATGCTCGCTATTAATCTCTGTGTACAGGAGTGTATACAAAAAAAACTGAATCATCCTTTCAGACTGTCAGGCGGTACTAAAGGCTCTGACATGTTTCCAAACCAAGTCTAAACCGACCTGGGATTGCAAAACGGCCTTGAAGCAACCGGCTACGAACAACAAAGTAACTTTGATGTGGGTGCCAGGGCATCAATGCATTGAAGGAAATAACGAAGGAGATAACCTTGCAAAAGGGGTAGCAATGTGGCGGTGGTTCCGACCGCAGTGTCTCCGACTGCAGTGTTTCCGCCAACACTACTCTGTGTTTCTGCGTTAATACTCTTGACAGTTAAAAGTTACGTTATGCGACAGAGTTACGTTATGCGACAGCCAGCTGTCAAGAACTACGGCAACTATAAGAGACTAGGCGATCTCTCTCTCGCCCTTCTCTACCAACCGCTACAGTGAACACACGTCCTCCACGCTCGGTCGGTTATCTGCTATGTACTCGTGTCCGGTTGTAATTGTTATTATATCATAAAGTTTATTATAGTTAAATGTATCATAAAGTTTAACCAAGTGAAGTAATAAAGATATATTAAATGTTTTCGTATGGATTTAATATCAACAAGTTCAATTAACATCCATATTGGTGACCCCGTGCCGCAAGCCGAAGATGCCGAGCCTGATGTTCCAGTCGACGTCGCCTAACTTCCACGCACGTGCTCGTGCCTACAGGAATCGAATACCTAAACAGGTCAGTCCTTTATAATTTAAAAATTATCTTTTTTTTCTCTCACAATGGCCGAAGATTCTTCAAGCAGCAATATCATGGCAAGGGTTGCAATAAAATTACCTCCTATATGGAAACGTAACGTGAAAATCTGGCAAATGCAGGTTGACGCCCAGTTCGATATATCGCAGATCAGTTCTGAAAAGACAAAATTCAGTCATGTACTCGCTATACTCGATCCTGATGTCGCAGAGTCAATTTCAGATTTTTTTACCCAGCCATTATCATCAACCCCCTATTCAGATCTAATGAAACGTCTTTTATTAGAATTTGAAGAGTCCGAAAGTCGCAAAATAAATAAATTTCTAACAGAATTAGAATTAGGCGACAGAAAACCATCGCAACTTTTACGCGAAATGAAGTTTTTAGCCGGTAGTCAGATTACAGAGGATTTCCTTAAAACTTTATTCCTACAACGCTTACCAGTCAACGTTCGTTCAATTTTGGCTTCGAGCAACGATTCTCTAGAAAATCTGTCGGTTATAGCAGACAAAATCGTGGAAGATTCCGGAGATAAATACAACGTCGCTGAAATTCAGTCACGCGAGTCCGACCAGCTAGCCAAGTTAGAAGCGCAGTTAGAGAAGCTAACAGCATCAGTCAACGAATTGCGAACGCGTTCCCGATCTACCTCCCGAGAAAGACCCAAGCTTTCTCGAAATTCCATAACCACAAATTCCTCAACCTCCACATGTTGGTATCATGAACGATTTGGCAACAAGGCCAAACGTTGCATCCAACCTTGCGATTTTAAAGGAAAACATGTGTCGGAAAAACTAATAAGGCACTCCCTCCACGCGGTAGGAGACGAGAGCCACTTAACACGCCGCCTTTTTATTTTTGATACACCCTCCAATATGAAATTTCTAATCGACTCTGGAGCGGATATTTCAGTTATTCCACCCACTCACGACCAACGGAAATTTCAATCGAAACGTACCTTGTATGCTGCAAACGGGACCCCTATTCATACCTATGGCGAACAACTATTAGATTTGGAGCTAGGTTTACGCCGTAGGTTCTGCTGGCCCTTCACACTTGCCGATATCAAGCAACCAATTATAGGCGCTGATTTTCTAGCAGAGTTTGCTTTACTTGTGGATATGAAACATATACGTTTAATCGATACAAAGACAAACCTCTCTAAGGCCGGTGCTAACCCATCACCAGGAATTAATTCTAAAATTCATCTCGTAGACCCGACACACCAGTACTTCAAATTGCTACAACAATTTCCTGACCTTTTTAAGGAAACTTCTTCTAGCAACCTTCCAGAGGTTGAGTTCTTCCATACTATAAGTACGGAAGGACCACCTGTCACTGCAAAAGCTAGAAGATTGCCCCCGGAAAAGCTAGCTCAAGCAAAGCTAGAATTCCAGCACATGATAAACTTGGGAATTTGTAGACCCTCCAAAAGTCCATGGTCAAGCCCCCTCCACATGGTGCAAAAAAAAGGATGGCTCATGGAGACCATGTGGGGATTACCGAGCACTAAACGCTAAAACAATCCCAGACAAATATCCCATTCCAAATTTGTAGGATTTTAATGCCCAGTTAGAAGGCAAACGTATTTTTTTCAAAATTGGATATCATTCGCACTTTCCATCACATCCCAGTAGCACCTCCAGATATTCCCAAAACAGCAGTCATACCTCCATTTGGGTTATTCGAATTTGTTAAAACCCCATTTGGCCTTCGTAATTCAGTACAAACATTTCAAAGATATTTACATTCAATTTTAAGACATCTTGCCTACTCCTACCTTGACGATATTCTCGTTGCATCAGCCTCTGAAAAAGAACATCAAGAGCATCTAGCAAAGCTATTACCGACTTACCTCTTCCCGATACCATTGAAAAACTCAGAAGATTTCTAGGTCTCATCAATTTCTACCGTCGTTCTCTTCCACGTGCTGCGGAAATTCAGCAACCACTATTCGACCTGTGCCAGAATCCCAAAAAACGCGACAAACGTAAAATCGAGTGGACTCCTCACACTCGAGAAGAATTCGAACGTTTGAAAGAGGCACTAAAAAACGCTACACTCATAGCTCATCCGTCTTCATCGCTACCACTGATTCTCCATGTCGATGCTTCTGATTATGCCGTAGGTGCTTCCCTCCAACAACTACGTGATCAAACACTAGAACCCCTAGGTTTCTACTCTAAAAAGCTTACTTCACCCCAAAAATCTTACAGCACCTACAATCGCGAACTTCTAGCTGCTTATTAGGCAGTTAAATACTTTAGATATACCCTAGAAGGTCGCCATTTCACCATTTATACGGACCACAAACCTTTGACATACGCTTTTGAACAACGCGTCGATAAAGCATCTCCAAGGCAACTACGACGTTTAGACTCCCTAGGTCAATTTACCACAGACATTCGCTACATACCAGGTCCTACAAACATTCCCGCAGACTATTGTTCTCGCATTGAAACAATTTCACTTTCTTCCACTGTGTCACTCCAAGAAATTGAGCAAGCTCAGTCATCTTGTGAGGAACTCAAACACCTTCTGCAGTCTAAATCTTTCTCATACAAATTTCAAAACATGCCTCTTGACAACGGATTGAATCTTATTTGCGATTCTTCTTCAAAGAAACTTCGCCCATTCATTCCGCTCAAATTTCGCCGAAAGATTTTCGATTCTATCCACAATTTATCTCACCCAGGCATATCAGCTTCAGTCGATCTGGTCCAGGATAGATTTTGTTGGGCCAAATTGAAACGCGATGTATCTCTTTGGTTTAAAACTTGCATTCCCTGCCAGAAAGTCAAGATATGGAGACACACTTCCAGTGCCATTGGACAATACACCACAGCCATGAGAAGATTCTCGCATATAAATGTTGACATTGTGGGACCATTACCACCATCACAAGGTCAACGCTATCTGTTAACAATAATAGACAGATTTTCTCGATGGCCCGAAGCAATTCCATTGTCAGATATTACAGCAGAAACAGTAGCGAACACTATTTTATCATGCTGGATCTCTCGTTTCGGTGTTCCGCAATACATCACCACAGATAGAGGTAAACAATTCGATTGCCACCTTTTCACACACCTCACTAAAACACTAGGTGCAGACCACATCAAGACCACAGCTTACCACCCAGCAGCAAATGGTGTAATTGAGAGATGGCATAGAGTTCTGAAACAGGCCTTAAAAGCTCATATGGACGAAAACTGGGTCGCTAAATTGCCAATTGTGTTACTAGAACTCAGATCGTACATAATTCCAGAATATCGCTCAACACCCGCTGAAATAGTCTACGGAGAATCAATCAAACTTCCCACCGACTGTTTCATCAGCACACAAGCTCATGATGTTCCACCACATATATCTCAGCTGAAAGAAGACATAAGAAAACTTCGACCAGTACCTTTTAAACATCATACTGCAAAAAAGGTATTTGTCCATCCTAAGCTTATGGAAGCTCCTTTTGTTTTTGTTCGCAGTGATATTCCGCGAAGAACCCTCGAACCAGTTTATAACGGCCCCTTTGAAGTGTTATCCCGAACTGACAAAGTCTTCAAAATCAAGAAATCACACGGAGAAGATACAATTTCTGTTGACCGTCTTAAACCCGCATTCATTCTTTGTGATAACGAACAGACAACTTTCCAGCCTCAGAAACATCCTAGTGAAACTGAAAGTGACAGTGAAAGTCCAACACCTAGTGAAACTGAAAGTGACAGTGAAGTTCCTGTTCCCGTTCAAACTACACGCCATGGACGTAGAGTTCGATTTCCACGAAGATACTTGAACTAATAGCGTTGCCACTGAGAGGGGAGTATGTGGCGGTGGTTCCGACCGCAGTGTTTCCGACCGCAGTCCTTCCGCCAACACTACTCTGTTTCTGCGTTAATACTCTAGACAGTTAAAAGTTACGTTATGCGACAGAGTTACGTTATGCGACAGAGTTACGTTATGCGACAGCCAGCTGTCAAGAACTACGGCAACTATAAGAGACTAGGCGATCTCTCTCTCGCCCTTCTCTACCAACCGCTACAGTGAACACACGTCCTCCACGCTCGGTCGGCTATCTGCTATGTACTCGTGTACTGTTGTAATTGTTATTATATCATAAAGTTTATTATAGTTAAATGTATCATAAAGTTTAACCAAGTGAAGTAATAAAGTTATATTAAATGTTTACGTATGGATTTAATATCAACAAGTGCAATTAACATCCATAAACAACAACACCATTATATGGTTCAAAGCTCTATTGCGGAATAATAAAAAGCCATATAATAAATGATCTTGATCCTTGTGAGAGACACGAAATGCTGTCATACTGGAGAAAAGCCTAGGCTCAAGGCAGGTAAAACGGCTCACCACCATATCAACAGATAAGTCTGAACTGTTTCTTGAATAGAACAGAAACGACTTGAGTATAATAACAGGACACCTCCCAGTAAGGTATCACCTTATGAAGATGGGTAAGACGGACAGTGAAAACTGCAAATGCTGCACTGAAGCAGGAGAAACAACAGCACAAACAACAAGGCTCAAACACCTTTGAGGGTAACCTTAACACCCCAGGAAATACGTAAAATAGCTCCCAAAAATATAGTAAACTACACGAAATTTTTGGACAACTATTACAAAAAAAGGAATGCACAAAAGACTCATTGGGATCGCTGTGCCGTAGGCCAAAGGCCTATACGGCTTATTTCACAACAATCTACAATATATGCCTGTCCCCCTTACCGATACCCATGCTTAGAGGCCACGCTGACAAAGTTCGGTTGGACAGCTCCTTCATAAACTTAAATCTAAGATAGGAATAAGAATAGAATCAACGGGCATGTGTGGTGGGGATAAGCTTCAACTATCGCAGCCAGTTTACCTGAAACTAACTTCAGGCTTATTTGCAAAATGACAGAGACGCGCGACGTGATCTCAGAACTATAGAAAATAATGTTGGTTCTACAAGAAATACTTACCTAGCAAGTCAGTCAAAGCAATCAAAGTTATATGTTTGGTTTTACCATAAGTTTCTTTTCTAATTACTTCAAGAATCAATCTAAAATATTGTATAATATCACTTATAAATTCATTGTTATCAATAATTAAGACATTCGTTGTAGGAAGCAGATCTTCAAGAACCATACGCGTTGTTAAAATTGATATATCTTCCGATGACCAGCATTCTTTGTATACGTCAGTCTCTGAAAATAACGTTGTCCCTACATTTGTATTAGAATTATTGGAATAAATCAGTGAGAAAAACACTAGTAGAGTTAAACAACATTTTAAATGGTACGGTGACATCTCATCATGTATATGTCAAATTTTTTGCATACCTAACTATATTAGATGTATTGCCACGGATCCGGGTTTATAGATTAAAGAAGTCAACCAATCAAAGAGTGGCGCGGGAGTATGTCACAGGTATGTCCATTTTAAATCTGGTGGGATAACGGTGCATTGAATATTAAAATCAGCCGAAATTTTCTAGTTCGTCTTACAATTAAGAGTTTTTTTAACAAAGTAACAAAAAGTATGGCAGTTTTAGGATATTAATCGATTTCAAATTAATGGATTCAGTTAATTGATTTATCTTGAAAAGGATAAAAAAATTAACTAAAATGTATGAAATAATACATTTATAATATCTCACCTTTTTTTTATTAAAGAGTAGACCGCGTACTGCAAAAAGCATAATCACCCCCAAAACCACAAAAATAATAACAGAGAGTTATGCGCTAGATAAGTATTTCGACAACGCAATTGTCTTCATCAGTAGTCGCTAAACTATGGTAAAATTATACTTTTTTATTTTTTTATTTCAACAACACACCACGGGGGCTTACAGCCTAAATACTATCGTACCGTGGGTGTCGACAAGGAGGAAAGAGGCAACTTGTTAATTCTGGACTTGAAGGTTTGGAGGTACGGGGGAGAGGGAAAAACATGTGCCGGCAAGGAATTCCACAACTTGGAAGTCCTCGGGACAAAAGAGAGGGCATAACAAGATGTTCTGTCTAGTGACCTGGACAGTAAAAGGGTGCATTCGCTCTGTTCCCCTGGTAGATCTGTTGGGGGCAGCAGAAGGAGGAACTATGGAAGAAAGCTCCTCTGAGCAGTGCCCGTGCAGATATCTATAAAAGAGAGAGAGAGAGAGTTCACCAATAGCACGTCGGTGGGCAAGGAATGGCAGCCTTTGGGTGAGGGTAAGGTCACCGATGAGACGTATAGCTCTCTTCTGAATGGAGTCCAGGATAGCGAGTGTAGAAGCGGCAGCAGCACCCCAGATGTGGGAGCAGTATTCGAGGTTTAGTCTTATTTGTGAAGTGTATAAAGTATAGAGATTAGCTGGTGAAAAGTATTTGCAGGCCCGGAAGAGGAAACCTAATTTCTCAGCAGCCGCTTCTGCATTTGATGTGACATGTTGGTGCCAATTGAGATTTCGATCCACAGAGATGCCAACAAGTGAAAAGGACTCATTACTTTGAATAACTTGGCTGTTGATTGTGATCGGTCTAGGGCTGGTGTATCTCTTATGGCAAAGAAAGCAAGACTGTGATTTGGTGGGGTTGAATTGTACAAGATTTCTACTTCCCAAGTCTAATATTTTTTGGAGATAGAACCCTCCACGAGTCTGCGATCCTCATCTAATTGGGCTAAAGAGACAGGCTTAGAATATTGTATATTTGAGTAGAGGGTGCTGTCGTCCGCGTAACTGTGAACTGGGTTGGATGTGGTAGAGAGGAAGTCATTGATGTGTAGAAGAAACAAAGTAAGGACTAAAGCTGAACCTTGAGAAACTCCTGCATTAACTAGATACAGTTTAGAGGAATGGCCATCCACAACAACAGAAATGCTCCGGTTGGAGAGGAAATTTGCTGTCCACGTACAGAGTTTTGGTGGTAGGCCATAGGCCGGTAATTTATTAAGCAGCGCTGCGTGCCAGACCTGGTCGAATGCTTTGAATATGTCTAGAGTGACAATCTGGGATTCACCATGTAGTTCCATAGACTTGTTCCAAGAATGGGTGACAAAGGAAAGGAGGTCGGCAGTTGATCTGTGCTGACGGAATCCATACTGCCTGTCATGGTTTAGACTGTGTTTTTCAAGAAACTTTAGTAATTCGGTGTTTATAAACTCTTCCATCACTTTAGGGACGACTGAAAGGGGAGAAATAGGCCTGTAGTTGCTAGGAAGCGCTTTGGATCCTTTCTTACGGACGGGGTTGTACTTGAGCAGTTTTCCAGTTACTAGGGAATATGCCTCTATTGTAAGATGTCTGAAACAGACGAGTCAGGACAGGAGCAAGTTCTGTTGCACATTTTTTGAGAACAATTGCTGGGATCTCGTCAAGGCCAGAGGCTTTCCTGGTATTAAGAGAAGAGAGCATCTTTCGTACCTTTTTAGTTTTGAAAGTGATATCTGTCATTTTATGCGCAACATTGGGGACTGTTGGTGGTTGAACATTTGGAGGTGGGTTGAGAGTAGAATTGCCGGCGAACAACGAGGCAAAAAGATCAGCCTTGCCCAGTGCGGCAGAAACAATTTCATCCCCTGAGACAAGAGGTGGGAACGTGCTCTTGCAGAAATTATTCCCAATAGATTTAGCAAGAGTCCAGAAGGGTTTGCTGCCGCTGGAGCTTAAGAGGAGTATTTTTGATGTGGTTATTAAACGAGTTTTTTGTCTCAGAAAGAATGTGGACATAGCGGTTTTTTGCGTTGTTAAATGCTTGACGGTTTTCTTGACTGGGATTGTGTAGAAGCTTTTCATGAGCTTTGACCTTTTTAAGTCTGACCTTGTCACAGGATTTAGAGAACCAGGGCTTTTGAGTGGCTGCAGAGGTCTTCTGTGTACGTGGAATAAATAATTCCATGCCAGCTTGGATAATTTCGGTGGCGTTTTGCGAGATATCAAGAGGGGTCAGGATGAGAGAAGCAGACAGACGCCCATGGAAATGAGGAAAAGTACTCTCGCATTTCGTCCCAGTTCGCGGAGTTGTAGTGCCAAACGATACATGGGTGTGATGACTGTGTGACCTTGGGTTGCATTGCACAGGAAGCAGTAACCATGCCATGGTCTGAGCGACCCAGGGGGGCGGTGACTGATATCTTATAGCAGTCAGGATTTATAGTAAGAAGGAGATCCAAGGGATTTGAGCTGTGTGTTGGGATGCGAGTCAAGTAAGTAGGTTGCTGAACCATATTGGCTAAATAATTGCTGACTGCAAAGGCCTCCGCTGCTCTTCTTTTGGATCGGTTTTTTAAGATCCTAGCCATTCCTTATTATGGACATTGAAGTCACCAAGAATAGTGACCTCAGAGGAAGGATATTCAGAAATCAGATGGTCGGTTTTTTCAGAAAGGTAGTCAAAGAGCTGGACAAAGTTGTTGTCAGAAGGTGACCGGTAAATGCAACAGATGAATTTAGTTGCAACCCTGAGAGAGAGTTTTATCCATAGTATTTATTTTCTTCCAGCTTCTAAATTGGGGAGTCTGGTGCAGGGTAGATTGCTACGGACGTACGCGCACACTCCTCCATGCAATCTAAAGGAAGTAAGGAAATTAAGGTGGTTAGTGGCTGTTTTGGCACTGATTTGAGTTTCGGTGAGGAAGAGGAGTTGGAGCCTATTAGCCTGGAGAAAATGGTGGACGGAGTTCAGGTTAGAATTTAGGCCACATATATACACCCCTCTCCCGGAGATCCGAATGGAGGGGTATTTTACCTCTGGAATCTTTTGTATAAGGAGAAGCCACCATCATTTTTGCTTATAAGGGAAACCGACTCATACACCAGAACCGTAAACGTCTGTTGGGACTTCACCGGCCCTTTGATATAAGGGGTGGTACCTCCGCGGGCGTGAAAAAATCCTTTACTATCACGTAAAGGAAAATTCCACTACCACCTACCATATTGCAAGTATACCACACCAGCCAACTATTAAAGTGCTGACCAGCTATAGAACACCTCTTAGGAGGGTAAAGTTTGGGCTATACTTTTTGCATTAAAAGTTCTTCCTCTCACAAGCAAACTTGACTTGTTTCAGGTTTTTTTCAACAAAATCTTTTCTGGCAGTTATGGCTGCCAGCTCGTTTTCAATGGGCGACCCTACATATGGGTAGTATTCAAGTTACACTGATTACATTTCCAATATTATTTTTTATTGTGCCTCAATATTATATGTTTTCTTAAATTCGTCTTAAAAGCAGTACTAAACTCACATTGTTCACATTTAAAAGGTTTCTTTTCAGTGTGGTCTCTTATATGTAGTGATAAAGAATACTTAAAGGGGGCGCTAAAATCACACTGATCACATTTAAAGGAATTTTTCTCAGTGTGCCTTGCAATTGCATGTTTTGCTAAATAATACCTTCTGGAAGTGCAGAAATCACATTGGTCACATTTGAAAGGCTTTTCTTTGGTATGTCTTCTCATTATGTGTTGTTTTAAATGAGGCTTTCTGGCAGTAGAGTAGTCACACTGATCACATCTAAAAAGCCTTTCTTTAGTCTGTTTCACCATTACATGTTGCGGCAAATGATTTTTAAACAGTACTAAAGTCACACTGATCACACTTAAAAGGTCATTTTCCATCATGTTTCTTGATTATATGCCGCGGCAAACAATACTTACAGGCAGTGCTGAAATCACACTGATCACAATTAAAAGGATTTTTTTTAATATGTTGCATGATGATGTGTTGTGTTAAATAATATTTTTTAACACTGCTAAAGTCACACTGATCACACTTAAAAGGCTTTTCGTTGGAGTGTTTACTAGTGTTGGGCACTGACTCACTGATTCGAGTCACTGAGTCGACTCCCACCAGTGAATCAAGTGAATCGACTCAGTTGCTGATATGACTCCCGAGTCCGAGTCCGAGTCACTGACTCACTCTCACTCTCAGGACTCTTGGTCACTGAATCCGAATCCGATTCACTGATTCACCACTCACCGACTCATCTCATGATTGAATCGGACTCGGAGATTTGAGTCTGAGACTGAGAATAGGAATCGCCACCTCGCAACAAGAATGGGTCGATTCCGATTAGGGTCTTGTATGTGACTTTTACAAAGTAGGGGAGATGATATGGTCAAGGTCAATGCCATAAAGCAATAAGCCATCTTGGCGCCTAAAAAAGATTATCTGCATCTACATGCTTTGTGCTTGAGAAACGCCAAAGCTTTAATTATAATTATCGGTTATTGAGTATAATTTCTTATTCATACTAACTATTAAAGTAATTTAATAGCATTAAAAATTATAATTTTTATAAAATACGCTTAGGAATCTAAAAAACATTGTATAAAATAAAAGGAGAAATCTGTAAGACGACTCCTTTGTGCATTCTAATTATAGTTAATTTTCAATGTTAGTTGATTACCTATTAATATCAGTATTCTTTTAAAATGTTTTATTTCATTATATCTTACACTTGCCTTATTTACGATATCTATAGAATATTAAGAATTTAAAATATAGGTACACCTACTCCCTTTTCCCTTTTAGTGAATTTTCTTAGAAAAAATTTACTAATGGGGATATCTTAACTTTTGAATTTTGAAACATTTTTTTCAAATGAGCTCGAACTAGGAACCCTAGAACCCATATCAAAGGTCAGTTTCAATTTTTATATGTTTATATATATATATATATATATATATATATATATATATATATATATATATATATATATATATATATATATATATATATATATATATATATATATATATATATATTTGTGTGTGTGTGTGTATGTGTATATCACACCGATAACTCATAAAATAATGGTCCGATATTGATAAAATTTGACATGCACTTTCCTTTTGTAAGTGGCTTGGACAAGTTCGCTGGCTAGGAAAATAAAACCAGGTTTTCCGGGAAAATTATGGGTTTTATTCCGGAAAAAAATTTTATCTCAGAAAATAGAAAAGCTATGCTAACCAAATTTGGTACGTAAGTTAGCGATATTAAAAAGAAACCATATACTAAAATTCATATTTTTATGTTACAGGAAAAAAATATTGTGTGCGAGATCATTTCTATGAAAATTCACTACCATAACCCATTTGCGTCCAGACATTTGTATATTTACTTGTATTATTTTTAGTGACTGATGAACCAAAAGTTTCCCAAGAAAAGGGTTGCTTTAAGTTAATTATTTTTTATCATTGTGCTATCTGAACATACAAAGTTTGAAACTGACCTCGGAAAAATAGGTCTAACGGGAACAGGGGCTATAGTACGCGCTCATTTGAAGAAAATTTTCTAATTTCCAAAAGTCACAATCCTCGTTAACTTTTTTTACAAAAATTCGCCAAAACATGATGTATTTTTGTCAACATCTTTGTTTCTGAAAAAAAACTTTTTAAATTTAAACTTATCCATCCATTGGGTATAATAGTGTATATTTTTAAGGGCTTCTCTAGGTTTTTTTTTTTGGTTTGATCCGCTTAGGAAAATAACAAAGTCGCAATTTGCGTTATGTATACAACGTGATTCATTTCCCCGATAAAGTCCAATAGCTTCCTTAAACTAGACTTTTTGGAAAATACTTTCAGACAAAAGTTTTCTACCATGTTAAGGTCCATAACCTACAATTATTTTCAGCTACACAGCATGGTCCAGATGTCACTGGCACTAGGTAACTTTGTTTTTTTAAATGAAACACCCTATATATTATTATATTTTTTGATTTTAAATAAAATTTTGATTACAAATTAAAGGAAGTGCTATGGCATAAAAGTCAATGGTTTTCAAGTTATTCAAGTTTCATCAAAAAATTTGACAGATGTAGTTTTTTTCAGGTACTGGTATCATTCGTACACCACATCCGCAATACTTGAAATTCAGCGCAAGTAGCTGACAGGTACCCGTCTATCTGGTGATGGTGTGAAAAGTCATATTTTATGTACAGGGTGGTTGCTAGAGAGGCTCCCATTTGCTGAAATTCCAATATAAATTACTCGAAAATTTCAAATAGAACACCCTGTATATGAGCATTTGAATCAATGCAAAAATTGATTATCTTTCGGATGGATATGGGTTTTTTACATGTAGAGCTGATAATTTCTGAGTTATTCAAAAGTTATCAATTTGATTGCAACTACGTGATTTTATGATTGAGTTATGGCCGTTTGCACCTTGGCTTCTAGCATTTACGAACAGTGTTCCTCTCCATGGAGACAAGCGACAATTTTGACGTTAAAAAGACTTGAAAAGAAATTCGAGCTAGATAATTCGATGCTTTTCAGGGCATCAAAATAGAAAAATTTTGCTGCCAAAGGAAATGTTCTTATCAATGATTGAGAGGCTAACATTGTTTTGTCAAATTTCTATCACTTCTGCCTGATTGTTTTTTTTGTTACTTGACAAATGCAAACTATTCTAAAATAATACATTCTCGAACTAACCACTTAAACTTAATTGAGTGTGTGTGTGTGCGGTCATGTCTTGGCTGCGGCTACTCTGGCCATCCGCTCTAATTGAGTGATGTCACCAGATAGAATTCTAGTACAGAATAAACATTAACATTAATGATTTGTTCATTCGTATAGGTTAAACTACTACTACTAGAAATTCTTGAATACATCCTGTATATAAGCACCTGAAACAATGCAAAAATTAATTTGCTTTCAAATTTATATCCAATTACTTTTATCGAAAAGCGATACATTCTCTATTTTTTTAAAGTTACCCGGTAAAGATTCGAATCACAGAAGATTATTTACTTGGAACTAGTTTAATAGATATCAGAGGAGAAATAACAATGGAGTTAACAAGTAATAAATTAAATATAACAAACTGATAATATCTAATAAATAAAAAAAATGAACAAATAAACGAATAATCAACGAACAACAAATAATTATTATTTCAAGAATGGATTATAAAAGGTGCTTGAATTGACGACCATTTTGTTCAAGGCAAAGTTGTAGCGTTCTTCCATATGATCCGTGGACATTGGAAAGCATTGCACCACTAATTTGCCGAAATGCATCCTGTACTCGCCCTCGCATATCTTCTCGTGTTGTTGGTGGAGTGCGATACACATAATTTTTTACAAATCCCCACAAAAAGAAGTCACAGCAAGTAAGGTCGGGAGACTTTGGAGGCCAGGCTACTGGTCCACTCCTACCAATCCACCTTCCTTCGTACTCTTGGTCAAGATGTTGTCTAACTACGGCAGCATAATGCGGTGGAGCACCATCATGCTGTATCCACATATCTTGCCTAACTTGTAGCTGTACATGTTCCATCAAGACCGGTAACTCATTAACCAGGAACTGGTGGTACATTGGTCCATTTAGAGGCCCATCAAAAAAATGTCGTCCAAGAACGGTATTGCCAATGATTCCACCCCAAACATTAAGCGTCCACCTATTCTGGAAGTTACCAAATCTTATTACGTGCGGGTTGTTTTCTGCATAATGGTGTAAATTGTGCATATTTGGGAGTCCGTTATTATAGAAAGAGGACTCATCCACAAAAAGCACTTTGCGAAAAAAACTCCTGTCCATCTCAATTTGATGCATTGCCCACTGACAGTACCTCATTCTGCGCTGAAAATCTTCATTTCCCAGTACTTGAGCTACTCAGAAGTGGTAGGCATGGTACTTATGAAAGTTGAGAACTCGTTGAACTGAGGACTGATCCATATCTAATATTTTCGCAATAGCTCTTTGACTACGTGTTGGCTCCTCAATCACTGATAAAAGAACACCAAGGGCCACATCTTCTTTGATGGCAATGTGTTGTTTCTTTGGTGCTCGGTAAACTACAGACGAATTCTGCTCAAATCTGTGTTTGAGCCTTTTCAATGAGAAAACTGTCGGCTGTCTTCGCAGAGGATAGCGCTGCTTATAAATATGAGAAGCCAAAAGACAATTTCCAGAACATTCACCAATTATGTACACCATCTGTCTCAATTCTTCGTTACTGAAGTTCATTTTTAATTATGTATACTAACTATAACACAACTACACAATCACACAACAACGAACAGACAATGTTGTAAATACTTGTCAAATCTGACATTTTGGAGAATTCTGTCATGACCAATGCACACTATACAAAACGGAAACAATCCAATCATTATATCATGTAGTTGCAATCAAATTAATAACTTTTGAATAACTCAGAAATTATCAGCTCTACATGTAAAAAACCCATATCCATCCGAAAGATAATCAATTTTTGCATTGATTCAGGTGCTCATATACAGGGTGTTCCATTTGAAATTTTCGAGTAATTTATATTGGAATTTCAGCAAATGGGAGCCTCTCTAGCAACCACCCTGTATATAAAATATGATTTTTCACACCATCACCAGATAGACGGGTACCTGTCAGCTACTTGCGCTGAATTTCAAGTATTGCGAATGTGGTGTAAGAATGATACCAGTATCTGAAAAAAACTCTACATCTGTCAAATTTTTTGAAGAAACTTGAATAACTTGAAAACCATTGACTTTTATGCCATAGCACTTCATATAATTTGTAATCAAAATTTTATTTAAAATCAAAAAATATAATAATATATAGGGTGTTTCATTTAAAAAACAAAGTTACCTAGTGCCAGTGACATATGGACCATGCTGTATAGCTGAAAATAATTTTAGGTTATGGACCTTAACATGGTAGAAAACTTTTGTTTGAAAGTATTTTCCAAAAAGTCTAGTTTAAGGAAGCTATTGGACTTTATCGGGGAAATGAATCACGTTTTATATGTAAATTTATAGCAACACAATTATTGTGAATTTAAAAAACAGTGACGCTTTTCCTATAACTTATATTGATTTTAATTTTAAAATTTATTACCAAATATTTGTAGCCAGCTGAATACTGTCGACTTATTTTGTATTTTGCTTGATTTATAATAAGCTAGGTACAACTTTATTAGGAAAACAAAAGAAAGTCACGATTTTTGTTAGAAAATGTTTCTTTGCTCTGCATATATATATATATATATATATATATATATATATATATATATATATATATATATATATATATATATATAAAGCACTGAAAGACTGCTTACAATTTAGTATTTAGTTCCACTATATATATATATATATATATATATATATATATATATATATATATATATATATATATATATATATATATATATATATATATATATAGTGGAACTAAATACTAAATTGTAAGCAGTCTTTCAGTGCTTTATATATATTATAATACAAGGGTTACTGTTTTATCAATTCACATATTTATGTTACTATAAATTTACATATATATATATATATATATATATATATATATATATATATATATATATATATATATATATATATATATATATATATATATATATATATATATATGTAAATTTATAGTAACATAAATATGTGAATTGATAAAACAGTAACCCTTGTATTATAATTTATATTTTATTTTTAAAATTTATTACCAAATAATAGTAGCTAACTGAATACTGTCGACTTATTTTGTATTTTACTGATTCATAATAAGGTACTTTATTAATGGCTTTTCAAACTGGCGACTCATTTTACATTACGCTACACATGACAAAATTAACAGTCACGGAGCGGTTCAAGATTTGAGAGTTACAAATCACAATACATCAATAGCATTCTTGCGACACCGATTCTGATTCAGTTATGAACGACTCATGAGTCTTGAACGAGGTGAGTCGACTCCCAATGCGATTCAGTCATGGACAACTCCGAGTCTTGAAACAAATCATTAAATCATAAGTCGAGGTGAGTCGGGACTCGGACTCTGAGTCGACTGTGTGTCGACTCATTTCAGCGAGTTGAATCTTGGGACTCGACTCACTTAAAAGACTAATTCTTCCCATCACTACAGTCAATGGATAGGTCAAAGAGGTGCTGTAGAATGGCCAGTCCAATATCCAGACCTGTCCCCTTTAGAATTTTTTGTGGGGCATTTAAAATCAAAAGTTTATGCTACCGAGTCTGATTCACTGGAAGAGTTACATCAGCACATTATTGACGAATACCAGAGAATTACTCCTGAAATGCCTGCAAAATTTAGGCAAAATTTTGAACAAAATTTACACAATTGAATGGAGGAAGCTGGTGTTGCTCAATTTGAACATTTATTGGCTTAAAGTTTAATTCATTGGTATGTCGGTTTTTTGGTTTAATAGTATGATTGCGTCCTAATTATTTTCAACATTTACTTCAATACTATGCTAAGTTTCTAAGTGAAACGGTTTAGTTTTTTAATTTCTCTGGAAATTCATTAGTGATATCTCAACACTTCATATCTCCTAAACGAATGGATCGAATTTCAAAAATAAAAAAGCAATGTATAGGGAATCAAAAGCTCTTTTTAACGACATATCACATGATCCCTATTCCCATTTGAAAAAATTTGAGGGATGACACCCCCGCTTAAGAGGGTAAAGTTTGGGTTATATCTTTTGCATCAAAAGTTGCCCTCTCACAAGCAAACTTGGCGTGTTTCAGGTCGACGAACTCTTTTCTGGCTGCGAGCTCGTTTTCAATGGGCCACCCTACATATGGGTAGTATTAAAGTTACACTGATTACATTTCCAATATTATTTTTTATTGTGCCTCAATATTATATGTTTTCTTAAATTCGTCTTAAAAGCAGTACTAAACTCACATTGCTCACATTTAAAAGGTCTCTTTTCAATATGATCTCTTATATGTAGTGATAAAGAATACTTAAAGGGGGCACTAAAATCACACTGATCACATTTAAAGGAATTTTTCTCAGTGTGCCTTGCAATTGCATGTTTTGCTAAATAATACCTTCTGGAAGTACAGAAATCACATTGATCACATTTAAAAGGTTTTTCTTTGGTATGTCTTCTCATTATGTGTTGTTTTAAATGAGGCTTTCTGGCAGTACAGTAGTCACACTGATCACATTCAAAAGGCTTTTCTCCTGTATGTCTTATCATCATGTGTTGTGTTATGTAAGACTTTCTGGCAGTACAAAAATCACACTGATCACATCTAAAAAGCCTTTCTTTAGTGTGGTTCACCATTACATGTTGCGGCAAATGATTTTTAAACACAGTACTAAAGTCACACTGACCACACTTAAAAGGTCTTTTTCCATTATGTTTCTTGATTATATGCCGTGGTAAACAATACTTACGGGCAGTGCTGAAATCACACTGATCGCAATTAAAAGGATTTTTTTTAATATGCTGGGTGATGACGTGTTGTGTTAAATAATATTTTTTAACACTGCTAAAGTCACACTGATCACACTTAAAAGGCTTTTCGTTGGAGTGTTTACCAATCATATGCTGTAATAAATTATTCTTATATGCAGTACTAAAGTTACACTGTTTACATTTATAAGGTTTTCCAATGGAGTGTTGTGTCCTGACATGCTGTGATAATGCAGACTTTCCAATAGTACAATAATCACACTGGTCACATTTAAAAGGCCTTTGTTCAGTATGTCTCCTTATTACGTGTTGCGTTAACTGAAGCTTTCTAACAGTACTATAATCACATTGATTACATTTATGAGGCTTATCCTCACAGTGTTTTGCCATTATATGTTCTGACAAATAATTCCTAAACACAGTACTGAAGCCACAATGATCACATTTAAAAGGCCTCTCGTCAGAGTGTTTTGCCATCATATGTCGTGATAAATAATTCTTAAAGGCAGTACTAAAGTCACAATGAACACATTTAAAAACTTTGCTTCCAACATGTCTCATGATTTTATGTTGTGATAAGTTATATTTACGTGCAGAACTAAAGTCACACTGATCACATTTAAAAGGCCTTTCTCCAGTGTGCCTCGCCATTATGTGTTGTACTAAATGGCTGTTTCTGTCAGTACAATAATCACACTGATTGCATTTAAGAGGCCTTTTTTCATTGTAATCACATGTATTGCCGTTGAAAACATTTTCTACATCATGTTCTGATTTTGTACCTTCTTCAGTTTTCACTAATATGTCTTTTAGATCATCAATGTCATGATTACTAGGACCTGTGCAGCCATGATCTGATATTTCAATTTTAAAATCTTCTGTAATCGTTTCACTTTTGACGAAAATATTTTCGTTTTTTTCGTCAATTATCTGCCCAACTGTAACAGCTTCAAAACCATCAGTCCTCTCCTGACCCACTTCACCTATTATATTCCTATCCCCTTTGACATTACGTTTAGACTCATCTGGACACTGTCCTTTGATCTTCTCCAATTTGATTTCAACTGCAAAAGGAGGATAATCTTTGCTGTGTTCCGTTTCCTTTCTCCACTGTGGCTCCAAGTTTTGTTCCTGTTTAAGCATAAAATCTTCTTGTTTAATATTAAAGCGATCTGATAATATGTCACTGCTGTACTCGCAGGCACTTCTGTAATTTGTTTCATATTTGCCATCACAAACCTGGCATTCTTCTTTCAGACTCATGATTAACTTTGTTATTATTATTTTTCGATAACTTCTAGAACGAATGCTTGAAAATTGTATAAATATTAAATATGTTACAATTTCTACAACACTAAAGTTGCTAAAGTTAAACACGTAACACGTACACGTAACAGTCATCTGTTATCTATTCTATTATCGTTATCTGTATATTGTATAGTTATTTTGTATTCTGTATTGACAATTAACAAGAAGTTGGGTTATCTCTTTTTCCTCTTCTTAGTTTTTCCTAATGGCTTATTTATAATAATTAGCCAGCTCGTATTATGGCCTTAGAATATAAAACATTAAATTCTAAAAGTATTATGACAACGAACTTAAGCTGGGTTCACACATTTGCGAACTGTGAAAGCAAGTTTCGCAGAAAAATTAATATGTCATAATTTTGCCTTGTTCATACAAAATAAAGACCTATATAAAAAACTTATTGAAAATCACATAACAACACCAATTCACACCCAACAAATTCTAACTGAACTAAACACTAAAACAATTAAGATAATAAATGAATTTTTTAAAGAAAACAACATAAAGATTTAATAAAAACTCTACAACTATTACAATCAGCCGCACCTACGCTAAATACGTATCAAACTATCAAACATAATAGAGAAAATATGGTGATGCCAATATAAAGTCCGACAATCGACAATCGTCACTAGATTAGACTACGTTTAATGGTTCAATGGACGTATGTCTTCGGCCAAACAAAATAGACATAGAATAGAATAGAATACTTGCGCAATTTCGCAAAGATTAGTGATGGAAGGATTGAATCCGTGGATCGGAAATCGGAACTGATTCGATCAAAAGTACCCTTTGTACTCGAGTACCCAGAAAAAGGATCGAATCCGCGTATGAATCCTAGATGCGCTAACAAAATTATTCAAATCATTCGTGCCCAGTACCCGGAATTTAAGATTTGTTTACAAATGGTTGTATTAATACTTTTTAAATACACTACAAGATCATGCATATAAGATGGATTTTATTGGTAAACCTATTTCCTGAACACTACTGCTAATGGCACCAGGAAAAGTGTAGGGCTTATGATAGAACATCGATGTATTCCGTTTTGTAATTGTCGTTTTTTAGAAGTAAAGCCGTTTACTCGTACCTGAAAAGTCCTGCCACTTAAAAAGTTTTTAATAAAAACTAAGGTATTTCCCTGTGTATTTCAGTTTTGTAACGTATTTATTATGTTGTACTTCCGTGCAGTGTCAAACGCTTTATTTATATAAAAAATAATGCAATCAGTTTTTGCTTATTGATAAAAGACTCGCAGATATCGTTATGAAATGTATCAGTGGTGGATCTGGTTTTTCTAAATCCACTTTGTACATTGCACAATAGGTTATTGCATTCCAGGAACCAGATGAGTCTGTTATTTATGATTTTTTCGAGTAATTTACAAAGGTTGTTAGTTTATGAGATTGGACGATATGATGAGAGGTTAATTTTGGAGTGGTTTGGTTTGAGGAAAGGAGTAAGAGTAGACTCAGACCAAAGTGGAGGAAATTTTCTGCTAACAAAAATAATATTAAATATATCTAATAAGATTAGCTTGGCAGTAAGTGGAAACTGTTTTATAAAAATTGTTGGAATATTTTCTGGACCTAGGGAATGTATTATCTAAATGTTGTAACGCGTCATCAAATTCATTGTGAGTAATTGAAAGATTTATTGGGTTTTCAGAATTTATTATTTGGACGTGAGTGTTTTCAGCTATTTTTTATGATTTAAAAATGTGGTATCAAGATTTTCGCCGCTTTGGTTTTTTTCATACAAATTTGCGAGTAAGTCTGCAATCTCTTTATTAAAAGTCATTAAGCTGTCACCATTTGAAAAAGGAACAATTTGACTATGAGGTTTTCCCCTTTAGGCTTTCTTATTTTACTCCAGATGGTTGTCATAGATGTCGATGAATTTATGGAGAATACGTAATTTGTCAAAGTTTCCCGTTTGCTTTTCTGGATATCTTGCCTTGGCTCTTAGGTTTTTAAAAGTAATAAGATTTTTAATGGTATGATGTCGCTTGAGGACATTCAACGCATGTTTACTTGCATCCAACGCCTGGGCTATTTCATTATAATATTCCAGCAAGGGACAGGTTTTCTCTTACAGTGTTTTGTTTTCCCTATAGCGATACGTGCAGCCTCTAAAACAGTATTATTAAACGTAATACTATTTGTGTTTACCTCCTCGGTTAGAATAAAATCTTTTAACAAATTTTCTCCACTTGCTTCTGGCTGAGTAACTGGGTCGTCTTTTCCTCTTACAGCTCTCTTCACTAGAGTGGCACTTTCATGGCAGGCGTTGCTATTTTCCTCTATGGTGATTTTCCGCATTACCAGGTTATTGCCAGGCGACATTATTATTTCTTCACCGCCGATAGTCAGAATGTTAGCGCCATGATCAAGTTTAGCGCACTGACCCTGAAGTATGTCCAAGCCAATTATAATCGTGTGTGATATGGCGGCGACTATGGCTCTTTGCTTTGCCTTCCATGTCCCAATTTGCAGTTTGACGTCAGTTTCGCCAAATACCTGGATCCGATCACCACCGGCTGCATTTACTTTGTACACTCTGTCTGGCTCTCTTACTCGCCATCTTGGAACCATGTCGCAGCGAACAATCGTCCTAGGTGCGTCTGTGTCGACGACCATCTGGGTCTTATTACCGCTTACGTACCCGTCTACGACGTGAGCGCTGCCAGAATCGCTAACCTGAGAAATGGTTACCGGCCTTAGCTTCACCAAATACTATATAATGACAATACAGGACACTCCGGCTGATTTCGTGTTTCAAGAATATCAGCGCCCCTAGCGGATAGTACTGATGTTACGTCGTTCGAGAACGTTTAACACTAGCAATTGCTGGTGTTTAGCTGTGTATAATTAAGTTTGAGCTGTGTTTTTTACAATAAATGTTAGTGGTTGGGTGTATGCAATCTATAATTGTTAGAATTAAAACATGCTAAATGTATCAAAGACATTTCATAGGTTTCCAAAGGATGGCGAAACGTGATTATGATTTGAAGCAAAAGACAAATTCAGAATGACTTTTATGCCAATATGCACAGTTCGCGGAAGATAATTTATTGTGTAATATTTACCATCATGTGCCTATTTATAGATAAACTTCGTAAACGGATGGTTGAAAGACTTCAATCATAACTTGTCTTCCAGTGCATCAAAAAAAAAAGAAATATGAAGGCAAAAAAAAGCTTTGCATTAATAACAATTGGTATAAGAAAACTGGTTTTTTATATTCTTCTGTGTCCTTTGTTATTTCAGTATGGTATGGGTAGGCTAATTGTGTCAGTCTGGCAACGTCGGCGTGGAGATGCTGGAGACTTTCGCCCAATTTCTGACAACGATTTTTCAACAGCAATCGATACAGCTGTTATAAATACTGGTCGCCAAACCCCATCTCTAATTGATGTTTAATGCTGTCAAAACTCAACGGTTCTTCCCTGGGAATACCTTGGAGCACGTCGAGGGCATCTCCTCTGAGAGCTACTATTAACGCGGTCGCTTTCTCTCTCTCGCCCCAACCATTTGCTGAAGCAGCGGCTTCGAACTGGCGTAGATAAATACCCGATTGGACTGAGCCATCATATGTGGGAACATTAATTCTTACGTGGCTATCTTCGAGTCTGATGTTTCCCTTGAATAGGGTATCATACTTCTTTTCTAGTGATTGCATTTTCTCCTGTACCTCCGCTTGTACTTCCTGCACACCCGTCAGCTTGTCATGTACATCGTCGCTGATACCCCTTACTCGACTTTCTACTTCTTGGAAGATGTCGTCTTTTGCCTGCTTCATACGTTCGCCCACACACGAAGTAATATTCTCAATTCTACTGGCTTGTTCTTGCAGAATTTTCCTTGTTTCTTCATCTCTTCTTATCATTTCTTCTTTGGCTTCTTCGTCTCTTTTTCTGGCCACTTCATCTCTTTTTCTCATTTCTTATTTGGCTTCTTCGTCCCTTTTTCTCAGTTCTTCTCTTGTCTTTTCGTTTCTTTTTCTCATTTCTTCTTTGGCTTCTTCGTCTCTTTTTTCTGGCTTCTTCATCTCTTTTTCTCATTTCTTCTTTGGTTTCTTCGCCTCTTTTTCTGACTTCTTCATCTCTTTTTCGGGCTTCTTCATCTCTGTTTATGGCTTCTTCATCCCCTTTTCTCATTTCTTCTTTGGCTTCTTCGTCTCTTTTTCAGGCTTCTTCTTTCATTTCTTTAATCAATTACAATAGCTGGGTGTCCATATTGGCTGTTGCGCTACGTGTCTTAGGCATAGACGTACTTAAAGCCGGTGCACAGTTTCTTCTATTTCAAACACCCAGTTATGAATTACTGCTGACACTGATCTTCCAGAGATTTTAGAAATTTCCACGTTGTTTAACGAATATTCTGGAAAATATTTCCCCTGGCAGCTTGAAAATCCCACTTCTGACACCAGTTGTTACGTTCTACGGGGTTCTGGATTTGTTAACTAACAAAACGCATCGTTTCAAACTACTAATTTATTATAAGCAACTATTTTCCAACACCAGTATCAACTAAAATATTTCTCTATTATTAAATGTCCATAGAACTATATTCCACTATTCGCCTTTTTGATCGCTTCTTATACACCAACACTTACTACCGCTGACTCGCTTAATACTCTATGGCCACTTACTATGCACCACACTAATTCAATACTGAACTGACTCACTCTATGTACCGTTCGTCTATTTATACTCTCCACAGAGATTCTAGACGTTCTACACTTTTCTACACCTGTCACTTCTGATCCTTTCTAGAAATATCATTCCAGAGAGTTCGCGCTGTTACCAACATACTACAACTGACCATAGAAGTTACAAAGTCCATAAATTTAATTCTCATAGACAAATGTGACAATATGTTACATTAGTTTTTGGCCGAGTGACACTGCATGTGACAGCAACTGCCACAGCATCAAGATTTGTGGTTACCGCCTTCGGAATGTTGGGATTCCCGGTTTTTTTACAAAACTAGGATAATCTTTAAGATTTATGGTTTTACTATTTTTGAGATGAGTTTCTTGGAGGCATATTATCATTGGTGAAAGCTCGTTTATAAGAAGTTTGAGTGATTCTATATTGTTATTACAACCCTTTAGGTTCCATTGCAAAAGACATATATTAACCATTTTATTTATCGGATTGCGATTGAGAGATATCACTTTCTTTTTCAGATGATAACTCGGTGAGGGTCAAATCGAGTGTTTTTCTTAGTTTGGTTAATCTCGATTTTAAAATTTTATCGTGGATGTGATCATGGGTAAATACTAAAATATCTCTAATTATGGAAGGATCATTTGGATAATTTTTGACAACAGAATTAGAGTACTTCGAGTTGAAAGCTTTTTCTAGAAAATCACAAATGCCTGTAAAATTTAAGGGAAATGCGGGAGATCATGTTCTATTTTATTTTTGATAGGTTCTAATGGTGCTTGAATATTATTCATTGTTACCTTTTTACGTTTGTGAGGGGCTTTGGGTTTGGTAAAATTCGTTTGCGCAACTAGAGGGTTTTCGATGTCTGGTGAGGTGGATATTTGCCTTTTGGGCGTGTTTAGAATTTTGAATAGTTAAAGATAGTGACTGTAAGGTGTGTTGTGAGGTAGTAGATTTTGGGAAGCGGTACTCGAAGATGTTGATGGTGACGGTTGGTTTGTTTGTGGTAGGGTCTGAGATGGGTTAGGGACTACATTAGTTTTAGGTGCCGACTGTATAGCTGTTTGTGGGCAATCAATTTCGCGGTGATCCTTTGACATGCATTTTGAACAATACAAACTATCTAGGGAAAGGTAATTGTATTTTCATGGGAAATTATGATGGAGTCTATAGGTGAATGTTGTCATCTAGAGCAATGAAGCCTGCCAACGAAAACTAAATACATGGCTAAAATCTGATTCTGGCATGCCAACTCTTATTAGAAAGGTAAGGTATGATACCATATTACGTCCCAGTCGTCTAACTTCAATTTCAATTTTGATATTCGGGATGGTAGGGCAGACGTTTGAGATAACAAGTCTTAATGCGGGAGTGATTAGCCTCCTAATCTATATTTCTGTGTCGTTTAGTTTGATGGATTGGTTAGTTTTTAATAGTGAATCGGCAATGCTAGTACTTGCAGGTAGATGCAGATTCTATTGTTAGAGGTGCGAGAAGCAAACAGTATATTTTTGGGTTGTACTAAGCGTCCTATGGTAATAATATAGACGTGTATTTTTATGCTGTTGTAGTAGTAGTGGTAGCAGTGGTGGGGAGGCCAACGCCAAGCAAGTAGGCCACAATGGGCCGTTTTTGCCAACCCCAGCAAGCCTGCTCTACTCTTCCTCGGTTCCGTCGCCAAACCGCCTCGACCTCGAGATGGAGGCCGTAACGGTCTTCAATTGGGCGGTACTTACCTGATTCAACAATTCTGCTCGAAGACTCTCAAAAGCCTCGCATTCACACAGGTAGTGTAGGACGTTTCGTCGTCTTCGCCGCATTCCTGGAAAATGGGATCCCTCTCTACGCCTATTAATGTGAGGTGTCCTCTAAGGACGTAGTGGCCTGTAAGCACCCCAAGGATGCGGCGAAGCGTAGGTCGCCTCCTTCCGAGTAGCCAGACAGCTTTATCTCTGTCCGGCCCCTCCACGAAGTCCCTCGCCTGCCTGCAGCCACCAACCCCAGTGCCTCTTCATTGCTTCCTCGGTCCACCTCTCTAAGGCGACAGAGACCGTCTTCCTACTTATGCCTATCGCAAGCTCCGGGCCGCAGAACGGCCGCCGGGAACCGAGGCTTGCGAGGTTATTCGCCACCCCATTCCCCGATATGCCACAGTGTCCCGGAACCCACACTAGTTGTACCTCCTTTATCCTGGCTAGTCCTATGAGGGCGTCAGCGCACTCTTGAACCTGACCTGACCTGACCTGATTCTGGCCGCGCAGACTGCCCGGAGGACTGCCTGGCTATCCGAGCAGATGTACACACATTTCTCGGGACTCCTCTTCATATCCTGTCTATTGGCCACAGACAGGATAGCGTACACCTGTTTCGAATGCCGTGGTATATGCGCCAAGAGCATAGTTCTCGCGCACCCCCAGACCCTCGATGTATATTCCGGCCCCGGAGGATTGTTGGTCCTCCAGCCGCGATCCGTCGGTGAAACAGACCAGGCTTGCGGGCTGGAATGCAACCTGATTTTCCCTCCACTGATCCCTACTGGGGATCCTGAGGGTGTATGGCCTAGTCAACCTAATATCGTCCTCGGCATGCCTCACCTTTATGGCGGAAATCGGAATTTCCTTTTCCACCTCCTTGGCGACTCTTGCATGCCCTATTACTGCTCTCTCTCCGCACCAGTTACCTGAGTCCCGGATTCTAAGATGCGACGCCATAGCCTCCCTTCTGATACAGATGGGAAGCGGTGGCAGCATCAACAGGACCTCTAGCGCGGCTGAGGGTGTCGTCCTCATAGCGCCTGTGATACCCAGGATTGCCAGCCTTTGGAGCTTGGCCAGCTTCCTGCTGCTAGTTTGGTTCACACCACACCACCAGACCAACGCCCCATAGAGGATTCTCGGCCTGACCTGACCTGACCTGACAGCCCAATATCGTCCTCGGCATCCCGCACCATTATGGCGAAATCGGAATTTCCTTTTCCACCTCCTTGGCGACTCTTGCATGCCCTATTACTGCTCCCTCCCCGCACCAGTTTCCTGCGTCTCGCATTCTAAGATGCGACGTCATCGCCTCCCTCCTGACACAGATGGGAAGCGGTGGCAGCATCAACAGGACCTCTAGCGCGGCTTAGGGTGTCGTCCTCATAGCGCCTGTGATACCCAGGATTGCCAGCCTTTGGAGCTTGGCCAGCTTCCTGCTGCTAGTTTGGTTCACACCACACCACCAGACCAACGCCCCATAGAGGATTCTCGGCCTGACCTGACCTGACCTGACAGCCCAATATCGTCCTCGGCATCCCGCACCATTATGGCGAAATCGGAATTTCCTTTTCCACCTCCTTGGCGACTCTTGCATGCCCTATTACTGCTCCCTCCCCGCACCAGTTTCCTGCGTCTCGCATTCTAAGATGCGACGTCATCGCCTCCCTCCTGACACAGATGGGAAGCGGTGGCAGCATCAACAGGACCTCTAGCGCGGCTTAGGGTGTCGTCCTCATAGCGCCTGTGATACCCAGGATTGCCAGCCTTTGAAGTCGGGCCAGCTCTTTTTGCTCTTTGATTGCTGTTAGAACAATAGCTTGGTTTTTGATGGATATCTAAAAGAGGTAACAGCACTGGAGTATGTTGGTTGAGTATTTTGGGGAACGGACATCGCTCCACTATTCTGATCATCAATATTTTATGTTTGCAATGATCATAATTTGCCTGATGTTATCCTAGATCCGGTCCTATCGACGTTCCCAGGTAGGGGCTCTTATCAGGAAATTTGTATGGTATGATAGATAATAATGTTTATGGTTATTTGTAAATGTTCTATTCAGTTAGTACTAAATATTAACTGTACTCACAGGTGTTATCTTCACAATAGAAGTCTAGACACTTTAGTTATGACACTGTGTTTCTTGTACATAATGAAATTTAATAGTGATGATGAAATTAAAAAATATCTGAAGACGATTAACGGAACCGTGTTTCAATAACGAGAATCCAAATCACAAACGGTTTTAAAATAATTTTATAGAGACGTGATTTTGTTTACAGTTCCACTAGATTATGCTACACTTTCAGTCTGAAACTGTATTTGGGGCCGTTCATCAAGCTACAAATATAGTTTATTTTAAAAATTGATTGAATCCCTCAGTTAAAAAACAACCACTTGGCACACTTTTAATTTCACGTCGTCTGTCATTTGAGATATTTGTTGCAGAGATTTCACGATTGTTGGTACAGGTAGTATGTTTTATGCCTGTTATTTATTTTCTTTGGTTACCGTTCATGTATGGTTTATAGCTGTTGTATGAATCAATCTACGCATTGCAGTTAACTACTGTGTCCTGTGTCTGTCAGGATTGGACTTTATAGCCACTTAGTCGTTTCAACGCATATCGTTTAATTTGTAAAAACTCTAAATATTGTGAACCAAAATACTTAAAATTCACAATATAGGTTTATTTACACCATTTATAGCCACATGCAGTCTCATTCTAGTTAATCTAATACTTTCAAAAATATAGCATTTTCGAAAATATTTTTGTTAATTTTTTGAGGAAAAATGTCTGTTGTAGCTGATTTACGAACTCGTCCGCGGTCTTAATACAATGAAGATATGAGCCAAGTTTCGTTCAAATCAGTAGAGTATTTTTTTGAGTCAAACTACTAAACCGACCAGGGAAGATATCAATCCCGTATATTATAGCGCATGTAATATGTAAACAAAGATACTAAGTTCCTTGTTTATGCTTCTAGCGCCCTCCAATACAAACTATTACAAACTACAACACACACTATTGCACATTTTACTAAGGTCGTAACACACTTTCTAACTCTGTCTATGGTCAAGTGTCATGTAACATGTCAACATAACAAAACCAAAGGTACGATACGATATACGATACACGATACATCTTTTGAAACTATGTATCATAATATGTATCTAACAAAAATAGGTTTTTAAAATTGTTGGTTTAATTAATCCAGAACCAGAAGAATGCCTCAGTTAAACGCAAAATGAAAATTGTCTCCAGCTGTTTCTGAATAGGAAACACCGCCAAGAGAACCTGGCCAATATTTGTACAATTTTCAAACTGTTTTAGAATGAATCGTTAATTGGGGTGTTAATTGAAATAATATCAAAGTTAACCATGAGTGTGAACAAAGAGAGCCAGCTTTGTGATTGCAACTGTAAAACAGTTCACAAAAGTGACTGCAAGTATAGCGATGATGATATTTTCGTAGATGGCTTTGATACTAAAGAGAAAGATTTAGTTGTTAAACAGGAACAAAACTCTGAGCATCAAGGGAAAGGGACAGCGGAAATTAAACACAACACAGAATATATGCCTTTTACTATTAAAGTGGAGAAGATCGAAGGACAGTGTTTAGAGGAATCAAAACGTGACTTTGTAGGTGTAGTGGGCGATGAAAAAACTGGAGATTTCAAAGCTGTGACAAGTGTAAATATAATTGATGATGAAAATACAAATGTTTTTATGAAAAGTGAAATAATTATAGAAGAATTTAAAATTGAAACATTAGACCATGGCTGCACAGGTCTCAGTAATCATGACATGAAGGTTGGATTAGCGAAAAATGAAGAAGATACAAATTTAAATGATAATGCAAAATGTTTTTACAATTGTAACACAGACAATTACAAAACTGTCCAGAAAATGGACTTACTACAACACATACAGTCAAAACGCGCTCCAGAAAAGCCTTTTAAATATTCTCATAGGGGGACAGAACATTCTAAAAAAGCCCATATTAAATGTGATCAGTGTGATTATTGGACTGTTACAAAGGGTCAGTTAACACAACACATAGAAGCAAGACACAGTGGAGAAAGGCGTTTTAAATGTGATCAGTGTGATTATTGTGCTGTTGCAAAATATCAGATAACACGACACATAAAAGCGAGACATGCAGAAGAAAGGCCTTTTAAATGTGATCAGTGTGATTATTGTACTGTTCAAAAGTGTTTGTTAACTCAACACATAATAGCAAGACACACCAAAGAATGGCCTTTTAAATGTGATCAGTGTGATTATTGTACTGTTCAAAAGTGTTTGTTAACTCAACACATAATAGCAAGACACACCAAAGAATGGCCTTTTAAATGTGATCAGTGTGATTATTGTACAGTTAGGAAATCTGCCTTAACAGAACACGTAACAGCAAAACACAGTGAAGAAAGGCCTTATAAATGTGATCAGTGTGATTATTGTACAGTTAGAAAGACTCACTTAACTCGACACATAACAGCAAAACACAGTGAAGAAAGGCCTTTTAAATGTGATCGGTGTGATTATTGCACTGCTAGAAAGTTTCAGTTAATAGAACACCTAATGGCAAGGCACGGTGAAGAAAGGCCTTACAAATGTGATCAGTGTGATTATTGTACTGTTAAAAAGTATCTGTTAACGCGACACATAAAAGCAACACACAGGGGAGAAAGGCATTTTAAATGTGATCAGTGTGATTATTGTGCTTTTACAAAGTATCAATTAACTCGCCACATAAAAGCAACACACAGTGGAGAAAGGCATTTTAAATGTGATCAATGTGATTATTCTGCTGTTGAAAAGTATCAGTTAACACGACACATAAAAGCAAGACACAGTGAAGAAAGACCTTATAAATGTGATCAGTGTGATTATTGTACAGTTAGAAAATCAAACTTAACACAACACATAAAAGCAAGACACAGTGAAGAAAGACCTTATGAATGTGATCAGTGTGATTATTGTACTTTTAGAACATCTAACTTAACAGAACACATAAAAGTAAGACACACCAAAGAAAGGTCTTTTAAATGTGATCAGTGTGATTATTGTACAGTTAGAAAATCTAACTTAACAGAACATATAACAGCAAAACACAGTGAAGAAAGACCTTATAGATGTGATCAGTGTGATTATTGTACCGTTAGAAAATCTAACTTCACACAACACATAAAAGCAAGACACAATGAAGAAAGACCTTATAAATGTGATAAGTGTGATTATTGTACTGTTGCAAACTCTCAGTTAAAACGACACATAAAAGCAAGACACAGTGAAGAGAGACGTTATAAATGTGATCAGTGTGATTATTGTACTTTTATAAAACATATCTTAACAGAGCACATAACAGCAAGACATACCAAAGTGAGGGTTTTTAAATGTGATCAGTGTGATTATTGTAGTGTTAGAAAGTCCGACTTAAAACGACACATAAAAGCAAGACACAGTGAAGAGAGACGTTATAAATGTGATCAGTGTGATTATTGTAATATTGGAAAGTCTCAGTTAACACAACACATAATGGCAATCCACCTAGCAAGATAATATTGCACCAACCTTGCAGAATCATTTTCAAGAAAGTGTAAGTTTGATAAATAAGTTACAGAAAGTCTCCTGCAAGTTTGCTGCAAATAGCAAGTCCGTCCGCCCATGTTAATTGGAGTAAAATCTTTATTGCATATAAAAGTGACACATTTAATTTCTGCTCTCAGACAGATATATTTTTATTGACAGTCAAGTTTACAGACAGCCTCTGTGTACAGTCAGAGACATTGAGTTAAAACGCAGCAAAATTATGACTAGAAAGAATGAATACAAATATGTATGTAAAACTGTACACATTACTTTGGAGCACCAATAAATTCATCTACTATATAAATGTTTTTTGTTTGTTTCAGTATTCCCACTAGTGCCTTCTTGAATCTTGTTGACAGCACCTTGATATTAGCTAGAAAATTGAGGAATTTAATTCCCCAGTACTCAAAACTCTGCTTAGTTTTCTTCTTTTTGTGCAAAGGTATTTTTAATTCATGCACGTGCTTTGTATTGACATGAGCTTCACCATTCACTTGATATTTTGAATATATATATATATATATATATATATATATATATATATATATATATATATATATATATATATATATATATATACTGAAGGATAAATATGGCTAGAAGGGTAAGTATTTTATTGGTCTGATATGTTTCCTGGCAATTTTCTCTTGGGCCTAGGTCATATAACGTCGCTACTGCAATGGCGGTTGATGATAGGGGCACAGAGACACGTTCCCAGCCAAAATTTCAGTAGAAAAAATATTTTTTTTTTTCATTTACTATAAAGGACTGTCACAATAATATCAATTAATTATATACGACAAACTATCCATATTATAATTATTATTGACTCAGCATCGCGACACCGTACACTTGACTTTGACTTTGCATCCGGACACCGTGGTCGCATTACGCGTGCCTTTGAATATGAATATACATTCAAAGGCGTGGGCATATAGTTATTAAGCCCTCGTTTGTCATCGGGCTTGCAGACCGAACACTGCGAGGATGTCGTTAAACTCGATTGTAAAATCGGGTCAAGGGTCACACATGTTGAGTAACCGTTTTAAGTGTTGTTTATTTTCTTTGCTGAGAAGAGTGTTTTTACTGTTTTTGATTGTGAGACGTTCCAAAATGCATTTGGTGAACTTTTTATTGACTAATCAAGACATAACGTACGAGATCCGAACGGAAATTAAACGATTATGAAGGCCGATACCCGACATGATTATTGCTAAAACAGACATAGGAAAATCGCGAAGTTTTTCACGAAAATTTAATAGTATCTACGACAGATTTAAGTGATTATGTGGGTGTCCTAAAAGAAACTGTTTTATTTTATTTGCTTAGTGATGAGTGGCAACCGAAGTGGAAGGTGTTGGTGCTTTCTTAAATTTTCTAAAGGAAAGTAACCTTAACGAAAGCATTTTTCGAAATTTATATAATATGTAATATTGTAGCAACGATTCCAATGACCACTTCAGAAAGCGAAAGGTGCTTTTCTACTTTAAAATGCGCTAAGACATTTTTAAGAGATACCATGAACCAAGACAGACTTACAGCATTGGCAATGTTGTCCATCGAGAAAAAAAACGGTGAAGCAAATCCGGGACTTTAGTGAAAAAGTGATTAATATTTTTGTGAACAATAAGAACAGGCAATCTAGTTTCTTCTACAAGTAACGGTAAGATACCTATATCAAGTTTTTTTACATGTTGCCACCCATTATTTTAATTTATTTATGCCCTCAATATTCGTGATTAAATATTATTTCAAATAGCTACCAATTTCCCAAAAAAATATTCTTGTGAAAGTCTATATTTTTGCATAATAGAATTTTTCATCGAAATTCTGAAGTGTCAAGAAAACGCGTGACCTTGAAAATGTTTGCCTTCGACGCCACTGGTTGCTAATAGGCAATCCTACTCGCCCATCCATGTAAGGCACCCACGAGCCGCCACTGACTTAAAAATAGTTTATTGAAGAGGAGAAGGTGTAATAATAGTCACATCGTTTCTGTGATTAATGCATTCTGTGACATGTCTATGTGTTCAGAGAACAATAAAGGTTGGCAGAAGGGCCGTAATAGGCGTAGAAACATAATTGTTAAAAACACTAAAATAATAAGTGAAATTAGTTTAGTATAATTCTCTACATTAAGTAATGTAAATATTGCATAAAATTGTAGGTCAAAACTGTATCGAACATTGGCATTGAAACAATCACATTGTTATGTAAATAATAAACAAGGTAAAGTTGCAACGTACAAAGAACGCAGGACTGCTGAAGTCGGCAATTTAGGGAGGTTGTAAACTCATTAAAACACTATAAGTAGTATTTGTTGGTAAACATGAAGACAGTTAATTAAGAGAGTTAATTTTAGACAGTTAATTTAGATTGCTTATGATGTAAAGACGCGATACTTGTGATTTAATTAAATAAACATAATAACACTGTTCAATTAAGATTTTGTTAATAGTAATATTGTTGAGTTTTGTGAGTTTATTAGAAGTTATAATTAAACCGTTACCTATGTCTACATTCGCCTAGTTCGACGAGTTTATTCCTTCAAATATCCTCCGCTCCTTAAACACTATGTGAAGCAGATGTCAAAAAAGATGTACAATACCGGAAAGCTAGTAAAATATATTATAATTACTAGGAAGCTTAAACAGTGTGGAAAAAATATGGATTACCCCTAATAACTACTTTTTTTAGTGAATTTTCTTAAAAAAAATTCACTAATGAGGAGATCCCGACTTTTGAATTTTGAAAAAATTTCTTCAAATGAGCGCTAATTAGGCCCCCCAGAACACATATCCAGGGTCGGTTTAAATTTTTATATGTTTATATATATATATATATATATATATATATATATATATATATATATATATATATATATATATATATATATATATATATATATATATATATATATATATATATATATATATATATATATATATATATATATATATATATATATATATATATATATATATATATATATATATGTATCACACCGATAACTCAAAAAATAATGGGCCGATTTTGATTAAATTTGGTGAATAAATTCCTTTTGCAAATGGCTTGGATAAGTTCGTTAGCCAGGAAAATCGGTCCAGGTTTTCCCGGAAAATTTTGTGTTTTCTTTCGAAAAAAATTTATATCTCCGGAATTAACAAAGTAAGGGCAACCAAATTTCATATGCGGATTTATTTCATTATAGGCAAGTTACATACCAAAATTTAGCTCCGTAGGTTAAAGGATAAAAAAGTTACAGGCATTCAAAGAAAAATAAATTTGGATTTTCCTCAAAACGTCAAAATTGCGATTTTAAACGTCAAAATTGGTGAGTACATTCCTTTCGCAAGTCGCTTTGATAATTTTGTTAGCCAGGAAAATCCGCCGAGGTTTTCCCGGAAAAATTTGTGTTTTCTTTCGCAAAATATTTATATCTCCAAAATTAACAAAGTAAGGGCAACCAAATTTGGTAAGCTGGTTTATATCGTTATAGGTGTGCCACCTACCAAAATTTAGCTCTGTAGGTCAAAATACAAAAAAGTTATGGGCATTTAAAAAAATAAATTGGGGGTTTCCTCAAAACGTCAAAGTGACAATTGAAAACGTCAAAATTCGCAACATTTAGGCAAATAACTTGAATCTAATACGGGCTAAGGAAAGAAAATGTCTCAAGAAGAATGTTTTACATACACCGAACTCTTAGTTTCAACCGTCATTGTCCTTCATTTTACTAAAATATTTCCAGAAAATTCATTTCTAATAGACCCTTTCTCTGATGCTTGGCAGTAGCCTTAGCTATAGAGTTTATTGTTTAATGGTATATAATTTTTGTCGAATTTTCGTAAAAAATCAATAAAGCTCAATATATTCGTTATTATACAAGATATGAAAAAATATTGTATACATTAATTATACGGTGTTTTGAGCTACATCTTAAAAAATTATTGCGACAATCACAGGATGGCCCATAAGTCGTTGGTGATACAAATAATTATTTTTTTTGTCGAAAACGCCTTATTTTTTTGCATTTTCCATCGAAATATAATGCATGTTTGTAAGTTAAGAAATTCTGGAGGCAGCAAGTGCGTTGTGGTTGCGAATTTTGATTAAATGCTTCATATTTGAAAAGCTCAATTTGCTATTAACCTATAAGGTTGACCAGGAAACGGATTTTTTCAGTAACACTTTTGGTTTACTTTTGGAAATTTCTGTACGTTTTCAAACAATCAAGTTATTTTGATGAAACATGGCACATTGTTTTTACTATATATGTTATACTGGTAATCAAATTTGATGCCTGCTTTTAGTGAATTTTCTTAAAAAAAATTCACTAATGAGGAGATCCCGACTTTCGAATTTTGAAAAAATTTCTTCAAATGAGCGCTAATTAGGACCCCTGGAACCCAAATCCGAGGTCGGTTTCAGACTTTATATGTTTATATATATATATATATATATATATATATATATATATATATATATATATATATATATATATATATATATATATATATATATATATATATATATATATTTATATATTTATGTGTCACACCTATAACTAAAAAAATAATAGACCGATTTTGATAAAACTTGGTGAGTACCTTCCTCTCACGAGTGGCTTGGATAAGTTCGTTATCCAGGAAAATCCGCCGAGGTTTTCCCGGAAAATTTTGTGTTTTCTTTCGAAAAAAATCGAAAAAAATTTATTTCTCCGGAATTAACAAAGTAAGGGCAACCAAATTTCACACGCGGGTTTATATCATTATGGGTAAAATACCTGCGAAAATTTAGCTCTGTAGGTTAAAGGAGAAAAAAGTTACAGGCATTTAAAGAACAATAAATTTGGGTTTTCCTCAAAACGTCAAAATCGCGACTTTAAACGTCAAAATTCGTGAGAACCTTCCTTTCGCAGGTGGCTTGAATAAGTTCGTTAGCCAGGAAAATCCGCCGAGGTTTTCGCGGAAAATTTTATGTTTTCTTTCGAAAAAAAATTATATCTCCAAAATTAACAAAGTAAGGGCAACCAAATTTCATACGCGGGTTTATATCATTATAGGCAAGTTACCTACCAAAATTTAGCTCCCTAGGTTAAAGGACAAAAAAGTTAAAGGCATTCAAAGAAAAATACATTTGGCTTTTCCTCAAAACGTCAAAACCGCGATTTCAAACGTCAAAATTGGTAATATTTAGGCAATGAACCTGACACTAATATGAGCTATGGAAGGAAAATGTCTCAAGAATAATGTTTTACACAGCCTGAAGTCTTAGTTTCAATCGTCATTGTCCTTCATTTTACTAAAATATTCGCAGAAAATTCATTTCAAATAGACCCTGTCTCTGATGTTTTGGCTGTCGGTTTAGTTAAGTTGATGCTTTTGCTGTGAAGTTTATGGTTTAACGGTCTATAATTTTTAGCTAATTGTCGTAAAAAAATACGTTATTGCATTTTAGAATATTTTATCGAAATATGATGCATGTTTGTAAGAAAAAATCTGGACACAGTAAGTGCGTTTTGGTAGCAAATTTTCGTTAAATCCTCCAAATGTCAATAACTCATTTGCTATTAACGTAAGTTTTGTTGGTTAGGAAACCAACATTTAACTGTATTTTCGGAAAATTTTCGTATGAACGCAGCAAGGGCGTTTTGGTTGCGAATTTTCATTAAATGTTTCAAATTTCAATAACTCAATTTGCTATTAACCTAAGGTTCATTGGCTAAGAGACCAGTTTTCTCAGAAACATTTAAAGTTTATTTTCCGAAAAGTTTTGTACATTTTCAAATAATTATTTTGATAAAATATGATACACTGTTCCTACTATATAGGTTATACCGGTAACCAAATTGATGCCTGCTCGCATTAGAGCGATATATTTGTAATTAAAAACATTTTTATGAAAATTCACTTCCATAACGCACTTGCTGCGTCCAGAGTTTTTTTTCTATATAGGTTATACTGGTAACCAAAATTGATGTCTGCTTTCTTAAAAAGAAAACGCACATATTTGCAATAAAAACATTTTTATGAAAATTCACTACCATAACGCACTTGCTGCGTCCCGAGATTTTTTTGGCTTGAACACGTCAATTTAGTTTTTTTCTTAGCTTACTTTTTCACCTAATTCATTTGATTTTTCATTGAGGGCGTCAAAGGTATGATGTTATAGACATATATATTTTTTTTAATTTCAGTATGCGGCTTGTGATACATCATGTGAAAGCTCTTATCCCGCTTACTTCCTAAATTTTGGCGCGATGCTATCACGTATTTTCGAAACGGTGACTTTTTTCTACAAAAACCTTTTCAATCAACTAAGAATAAAAGACTAAATGCTGTGATTTTATTTATTTAAACGTAACTAGCGAACATGGTTTTAAATTATCAATAGACAATTTGCCTGTTTTTTTTCTTATCACATCTGATAAACATCCCACAAAGATGATTTTTAATATTTTTTTCATATCACATAACAAAAATAACGGTGCAAAAAAATATTTGAAAATGCGAATTTCATAATTGATTTCAAACACCACTATTTTGCCGGCATGATCTGTGACGTCACTGGACGGTAATGTCACAATGACAATGAGCTTGCTTCTCTGTGTTTACATCCAGTGTTGCAAGCTATTGCAAGTACGTCACGACCAATAACAGAACGTTCGCGGTCACATAATAATAATTCGAAATATTTTGATTTTAAAAGTCTTTTTCTAACCACTACATATGTTTTTGGATATTTTCATGCATGTAATAATGTTCTATGTATGAAAAACTATTAGGTAAATGTTAAATTCATGTAATTGTAAATCCATGCAAATTGTCTATTGCACTAAAGCAGAGTAGTACTAGTACTATTCTGTTAAATAAGAAAACATAAGAGGAACACAACCAAGAAAATATGTATGTCAAATGGAATTAAATAAATGCAAATAACAATAGGGATAACCTGCGATTGATACATGAATAATTTATTTCAGTAAATGCTGAAAGTGTTGTTCGATAACTACTTAACAATGTCCAAATCTAGAAACAAACTCTTCTTCAACATTAAACACATGTAAAGTCTCATTCAAGTTGCTCTAATACTTTCAAAAATAAAGCGTTTTCGAAAATATTTTTGTTAATTTTTGGGGGGGAAATGTCTGTTTTAGCTGATTTACGAACTCGTCCGCGGTCTTAATACAATGAAGATATGTGCCAAGTTTCTATCAAATCAGTCGAGTATTTTTTTGAGTCAAACTACTAAAACGACGAAGATATCAATCCCCTATATTATATAGGGCATGTAATATGTAAACAAAGATACAAAGTTCCTTGTTTATGCTTGTAGCGCCCCCCAATACCATTACAAACTACAACAAACAACCTTGCACATTTTACTAAGATAGTAACACTTTCTAACCCTGTCTATGGTCAAGTGTCATGTAACATAGTAACATGTAAACATATTAACATATTTAAACATAACAAAACCAAAGTTAGGATACGGATACGATATACGATAGACCTTTTGTAATTATGTATGTATCTAACAAAAATAGGTTTTTAAAATTGTTGGTTTAATTAATCCAGAACCAGAAGATAGAAATGCATCAGTTAAACGCAAAATCAAAATTGTCTCCAGTTGTTTCTGAATAGGAAACACCGCCAAGAGAACCTGGCCAATATTTGTACAAGTTTCAAACTGTTTTAGAATTAATTGTTAATTGGTGTTTTAATTGAAATAATATCAAAGTTAACTATGAGTCTGAACAAAGAGAGCCAGCTTTGTGATTGCAACTGTAAAACAGTTCACAAAAGTGACTGCAAGTATAGCAATGATGACATTTTCGTAGATGGCTTTGATACTAAAGAGAAAGATTTAGTTCTTAAACAGGAACAAAACATTCAGCATCAAGGGAAAGGGACAGCGGAAATTAAACACAACACAGAATATATGCCTTTTACTATTAAAGTGGAGAAGATCGAAGGACAGTGTTTAGAGGAACCAAAACGTGACTTTGTAGGTGTAGTGAGCGATGAAAAAACTGGGGATTTCAAAGCTGTTACTGGTGTAAATATAATTAATGAAGAAAATACAAATGTTTTTATTAAAAGTGAAATAATTATGGAAGATTTTAAAATTGAAACATTAGACCATGGCTGCACAGGTCTCAGTAATCATGACATGCGGGATGTATTAGCGAAAAATGAAGGAGATACAAGTTTAAATGATAATGCAAAATGTTTTTACAATTGTAACACAGACAATTACAAAACTGTGCAGAAAATGGACTTACTACAACACATACAGTCAATACGTGCTCCAGAAAAGCCTTTTAAATGTTCTCATAGGGGGACAGAAGATTCTAAAAAAGCCCATATTAAATGTGATCAGTGTGATTATTGTGCTGCTGCAAAGTATCAGTTAACACGGCACATAAAATCGAGACATACTGAAGAAAGGCCTTTTAAATGTGATCAGTGTGATTATTGTACTGTTGAAAAGTTTCTGTTAACTCGACACATAAAAGCTAGACACACCAAAGAAAGGCCTTTTAAATGTGATCAGTGTGATTATTGTACAGTTAGAAAATCTAACTTAACAGAACACATAACAGCAAAACACAGTGAAGAAAGGCCTTATAAATGTGATCAGTGTGATTATTGTGCTGTTGCAAAGTATCAGTTAACACGACACATAAAAGCGAGACATACTGAAGAAAGGCCTTTTAAATGTGATCAGTGTGATTATTGTACTGTTGAAAGGTGTCTGTTGACTCGACACATAAAAGCAAGACACACCAAAGAAAGGTCTTTTAAATGTGATCAGTGTGATTATTGTACAGTTAGAAAATCTACCTTAACAGAACACGTAACAGCAAACCACAGTGAAGAAAGGCCTTATAAATGTGATCAGTGTGATTATTGTACGGTTAGAAAGTCTCACTTAACTCGTCACATAAAAACAAAGCACGCCAAAGAAAGGCCTTTTAAATGTGATCAGTGTGATTATTGTGCAGTTAGAGAAGCTTACTTAATAGAGCATATAACAGCAAAACACAGTGAAGAAAGACCTTATAGGTGTGATCAGTGTGATTATTGTACAGTTAGAAAATCTAACTTAACACAACACATAAAAGCAAGACACAGTGAAGAAAGACAAATGTGATCAGTGTGATTATTGTACTGTTGCAAAGTATCAGTTAACACGACACATAAAAGCAAGACACAGTGAAGAGAGACGTTATAAATGTGATCAGTGTGATTATTGTACTTTTATAAAACATATCTTAACAGAGCACATAACAGCAAGACATACCAAAGTGAGGGTTTTTAAATGTGATCAGTGTGATTATTGTAGTGTTAGAAAGTCTAACTTAAAAGGACACATAAAAGCAAGACACAGTGAAGAGAGACGTTATAAATGTGATCAGTGTGATTATTGTAATATTGGAAAGTCTCGGTTAACACAACACATAATGGCAATCCACCTAGCAAGGTAATATTGCATCAACCTTGCAGAATTATTTTCAAGAAAGTGTAAGTTTGATAAATAACTTACAGAAAGTCTCCTGCAAGTTTGCTGCAAATAGCAAGTCCGTCCGCCCATGTTAATTGGAGTAAAATCTTTATTGCATAGAAAAGTGAAAAAACTTATGACACATTTAATTTCTGCTCTCAGGCAGATATATTTTATTGACCATCAAATTTACAGATAGTCTCTGTGTACAATCAGAAACATTGAGTTAAATGCAGCGAAATTATGACTAGAAAGAATGAATATGTATATGTATGTGAAACTGTACACATTACTTTGGAACACCAATAAATTCATTTACTTTATAAATGTTTTTTGTTTGTTTCAGTATTCCCACTAGTGCCTTCTTGAATCTTGTTGTTGGCAGCACTTTGATATTAGCTAGAAAAATTGACGAATTTAATTCCCCAGTACTCAAAACTGCTTAGTTTTCTTCTTTTTGTGCAAAGGTATTTTTAAATTCATGAGCGCGCTTGGTATTGACATGAGCTTCTCCATTTGCTTTGAATATATATACTGAAGGATGAATATGGCTAGAAGGGTAAGTATTTTATTGGTCTGAAATGTTTCCTGGCAATTTTCTCTTAGGCCTAGATCATATAACGTCGCTACTGCAGTGCCCAGCACAAATTTCAGTAGAAAAAATATATATTTCTTTTCTTTTCATTTACTATAAATGATTGTTACAATAATATTTATTTATTTCTTTATTCAGAAAAACGGGACAACCCCAATTTTAAACATAAGCACAGTATTAGCAAGTGATAGTCACAATCAGTTACAATTAAAACAACAATCAATAATCAACTGGTCACATTACAAATCAATATTAAACATTACACAGTCACATTACACAACAATCAAATAAAATACATGCTAGGTATAAGTTAGATGTGGGCAACAGATGCAAGAGACCGCCTGAAAGCAGAAAACGAGCAACCTAAACAAGGCAGCAACTCGGCATTTGCATTAGCAAAAGTCAACATTCTATTCAGGGGACTGGAAATACCATAATTTGTAGAGTGATGAAACACCTGAAACAGTTCACAAGATCGGGTTCGATAACTTGGAACCCTGAACCCTATCATTGAGAGAATAATACCAGAGTCAATATCAGAGTTCAAAACTTTAAATAAGATGCACATGTCAGCATTCCATCTATGAGACTCCAATGATGTTAAATTTAATTCATTCACCACCTGCACATAATCATGACCTCCCCTGGCAAAACCCAGCCTCCATGAACAAAACCGAAGGAACTTTCTCTGCACATGTTCAAGAGACTCAATATGAACGGCATAGTATGGCCGCCATATGATGGAAACATACTCCAAAATTGGTCTGACTAAAGCACAATAAAGAGCCCTAATGGCCACCACAGAAAATTCCCCAGCCATCCGACACACAAATCCCAGCATTCTCATACTTTAGAAACAACAGACTCACAGTGCCTAAGGAACGTCAGCTTCACATCAAAGGTAACCCCCAAATCACAAACCTCCTCCACTCTTCGCAATGTAACACCATCAATATCATAGTCAAATGAATTAGTCTGACGAAGTCTGGAGAACGTGACAGTCACACACTTCTCTAAATTCAAATAAAGGTGGTGAGAAGCACACCAAGCAGACAATCTATTAATATCACCCTGAATTAGGGATGCCTCATCTGGAGAGTTCACCGTCAAGAACAGCTTGAGATTATCCGCAACAAGCAAAAATTCACAATTCAGTAAAACCTCTGAGATGTCGTTTATAAAAAGGTTAAAAAGCAGCGGGCCACAATATGACCCCTGAGGCACACCAGATGTTACCGCAACAGGATTAGAAACATTATCACCAATCTTCACATATTGACAACGACCTGTCAAAAAGCTCTCAATCCATCTCAACATAACGCCATGGAAACCCAAAGCAGAGATCTTGGCAATCAACAACCTGTGGTCAACCCTGTCAAACGCCTTGGAGGAATCCGTATAAACAGAGTCAACCTGAAGAGAATTTTCAAAAGCTTTAATGATATACTGCTGGTATATGAACAAATTAGTACCAACTGATCTTCCGCCCAAGAATCCGTGCTGCTGCTCAATCATCAGGCCCCTGCAAAGAGGTGAAATACAATCAAACCCAAGGCTGTCAAAAATTTTTGGAATCTCTGACGGAAAAGAAATACCTCTGTAATTCCTGATATCACTTCTCAAACCACCCTTATGCACAGGGTTCAGGTAACCACTCTTCCACACCCCACGAAAGACACCAGCAGTCAGTGACAAATTAAAAAGATAGTGCAATGGCTGAATAACCGTATGAATACACTTCTTCCAGAAATAAGCAGGAATACCATCCGGTCCTGAGCACATTCTAAGCTTAATTGACATAATCTTATATACATTTTCCATACTTATTCTGCACATAGCAATATCAACTGTCCTACTTAAACTATACGATGGAACAACAACATTTGAATTATTAGTGTAAAGAGTAGAAAAATAACTAGCAAAAAGTTCCACACAGTCTTCTCCACCCTCACTCTCCACACCATCCAAACTCATCCTTGATGGAAACGTGTTACCGCCTCTGCGTCACTAACAAATTTCCAAAATCGCCTGGGTTCAGCTCCAAGAGCCACATCCATATTGTACACATAATTCTTGTAGCACCTTTGAGACAGCTCCTTGCACTGCCGTCGTAATTCAGCAAAACGAACATAATCTGACTCATCACCAGAAGATCTAAATCTACAATGCGCTTGTCTCTTGGATTTGATGAGACTCCTCAACTCTCCACTGAACCATGCTGGATAACTTGAGCTCCTCCACGCCCTTCAATCCACACACCTGTCAATAACAGCTTATAATATCAATTAATTATATACGACCAACTATCCATATTCTAATTATTATTGACTCAACATCGCGACACCGTACTCTAGACTTTGACTTTGCATCCGGACACCGTGGTCGCATTACGCAAGCTTGTGGCCTCTGAATATGAATATACATTCAAAGAGCATAGTTATTCAGCCCTCGTTGGTCATCGAGCTTGCAGACCGAACACGGCGAGGACGACGTCGTTAAACTCGATTATAAAATCGGCTCAAGGGTCACACATGTTGAGTGACCGCTTTAAGTGTTGTTTATTTTCTTCGCTGAGAAGAGTGGTTTTACTGTTTTTGATTGTGAGACGTTTCAAAATGCATTCGGTGAACTTTTTATTGACTAATACAGACATCATGTACGAGATCCGAAGGGAAATTAAACGATTAGGCAGGCCGATACCCAACTTGATTATTTCCAAAACAGACATAGGAAAATCACGAAGTTTTTCACGAAAATTTAATAGTAGTGTCTACGACAGATTTAACTGGTTATGTGGGTGTCTTAAAGGAAACAAACTGCTTTGTTTTATTTGTTTAGTGATGGGTGGAAGCCGAAGTGGAAGATGTTAGTGCTTTTTTAAATTTTCTAAAGGAAAATAACCTTATGGAAGCATTTTCCGAAATTTATAAACTATGTAATATTGTAGCAACGATTCCAATGACCACTTTTGAAAGTAAAAGGTGCTTTTCTACTTTAAAACACGTTAAGACATTTTTAAGAGATACCATGAGCCAAGACAGTCTTACAGCATTGGGCATGTTGTCCATCGAGAAAAAAATGGTGAAACAAATCCGGGACTTTAGTGAAAAAGTGATTAATATTTTTGTGAACAATAAGGACAGGCAATCTAGTTTCTTCTACAAGTAAAACAGTAAGATACCTATATCAATTTTTTTCACATGTTGCCACCCATTATTTTAATTTATTTATGCCCTCGATATTCGTGATTAAATATTATTTCAAATAGCTACCAATTTCCCAAAAAAAATTCTTGTGAAAGTATATTTTTGTATAAAAGAATTTTTCATTGAAATTTGAAGTGTCAGGAAAATGCGTGACCTTGAAAATTTTCGCCTTCGGCGCCACTGGTTGTAAATAGGGAATCCTATTCACCAACCCTGTGCCCACCCAAGGTTTATAGATTAAAGAGGTTGCATGGTAACTCACGACCAATCAAAGAGTGTAGCGAGAATATGTCACATGTATTCTCAATTTAAATCAAGTAGAATAATAGTGCATTGAATATTGAAATCAGCCGGAATGTTGATGTTAGTCTTTTCAAAGGAAAGTCTTTTTGAACTTATAACAAGATTAAACATTTATTAATAAGATGTTTTTCACATGCTCTCTTCTCTTAATACCAGGAAAGCCTCTGGCCTTGACGAGATCCCAGCAATTGTTCTCAAAAAATGCGCACCAGAACTTGCTCTTGTCCTGACTCCTTTGTTTCAGACATCTTACAATACAGGCATATTCCCTAGTAACTGGAAAACTGCTCGAGTACAACCCGTCCCCAAGAAAGGATCCAAAGCGCTTCCTAGCAACTACAGGCCTATGTCTCTCCTGTCAGTCGTCTCTAAAGTGATGGAAAGGTATGGATTTCGTCAGCGCAGATCAACTGCCGACCTCCTTTCCTTTGTCGCCCATTCTTGTAACAAGTCTATGGAACTACACGGTGAATCCCAGATTGTCGCTCTAGACATATCCAAAGCATTCGAC
>OZ023270.1:27664379-27743525 GCA_964006375.1 Tillus elongatus
ATGACCTAGGCCCAAGAGAAAATTGCCAGGAAACATATCAGACCAATAAAATACTTACCCTTCTAGCCATATTTATCCTTCAGTATATATATATATATATATATATATATATATATATATATATATATATATATATATATATATATATATATATATATATATATATATATTCAAAATATCAAGTGAATGGTGAAGCTCATGTCAATACAAAGCACGTGCATGAATTAAAAATACCTTTGCACAAAAAGAAGAAAACTAAGCAGAGTTTTGAGTACTGGGGAATTAAATTCCTCAATTTTCTAGCTAATATCAAGGTGCTGTCAACAAGATTCAAGAAGGCACTAGTGGGAATACTGAAACAAACAAAAAACATTTATATAGTAGATGAATTTATTGGTGCTCCAAAGTAATGTGTACAGTTTTACATACATATTTGTATTCATTCTTTCTAGTCATAATTTTGCTGCGTTTTAACTCAATGTCTCTGACTGTACACAGAGGCTGTCTGTAAACTTGACTGTCAATAAAAATATATCTGTCTGAGAGCAGAAATTAAATGTGTCACTTTTATATGCAATAAAGATTTTACTCCAATTAACATGGGCGGACGGACTTGCTATTTGCAGCAAACTTGCAGGAGACTTTCTGTAAGTTATTTATCAAACTTACACTTTCTTGAAAATGATTCTGCAAGGTTGGTGCAATATTATCTTGCTAGGTGGATTGCCATTATGTGTTGTGTTAACTGAGACTTTCCAATATTACAATAATCACACTGATCACATTTATAACGTCTCTCTTCACTGTGTCTTGCTTTTATGTGTCGTTTTAAGTCGGACTTTCTAACACTACAATAATCACACTGATCACATTTAAAAACCCTCACTTTGGTATGTCTTGCTGTTATGTGCTCTGTTAAGATATGTTTTATAAAAGTACAATAATCACACTGATCACATTTATAACGTCTCTCTTCACTGTGTCTTGCTTTTATGTGTCGTTTTAACTGAGAGTTTGCAACAGTACAATAATCACACTTATCACATTTATAAGGTCTTTCTTCATTGTGTCTTGCTTTTATGTGTTGTGTGAAGTTAGATTTTCTAACGGTACAATAATCACACTGATCACATCTATAAGGTCTTTCTTCACTGTGTTTTGCTGTTATATGTTCTGTTAAGTTAGATTTTCTAACTGTACAATAATCACACTGATCACATTTAAAAGACCTTTCTTTGGTGTGTCTTACTTTTATGTGTTCTGTTAAGTTAGATGTTCTAAAAGTACAATAATCACACTGATCACATTCATAAGGTCTTTCTTCACTGTGTCTTGCTTTTATGTGTTGTGTTAAGTTTGATTTTCTAACTGTACAATAATCACACTGATCACATTTATAAGGTCTTTCTTCACTGTGTCTTGCTTTTATGTGTCGTGTTAACTGATACTTTTCAACAGCAGAATAATCACATTGATCACATTTAAAATGCCTTTCTCCACTGTGTGTTGCTTTTATGTGGCGAGTTAATTGATACTTTGTAAAAGCACAATAATCACACTGAGCACATTTAAAATGCCTTTCTCCCCTGTGTGTTGCTTTTATGTGTCGCGTTAACAGATACTTTTTAACAGTACAATAATCACACTGATCACATTTGTAAGGCCTTTCTTCACCGTGCCTTGCCATTAGGTGTTCTATTAACTGAAACTTTCTAGCAGTGCAATAATCACACCGATCACATTTAAAAGGCCTTTCTTCACTGTGTTTTGCTGTTATGTGTCGAGTTAAGTGAGTCTTTCTAACTGTACAATAATCACACTGATCACATTTATAAGGCCTTTCTTCACTGTGTTTTGCTGTTACGTGTTCTGTTAAGGCAGATTTCCTAACTGTACAATAATCACACTGATCACATTTAAAAGGCCATTCTTTGGTGTGTCTTGCTATTATGTGTTGAGTTAACAAACACTTTTGAACAGTACAATAATCACACTGATCACATTTAAAAGGCCATTCTTTGGTGTGTCTTGCTATTATGTGTTGAGTTAACAAACACTTTTGAACAGTACAATAATCACACTGATCACATTTAAAAGGCCTTTCTTCTGCATGTCTCGCTTTTATGTGTCGTGTTATCTGATATTTTGCAACAGCACAATAATCACACTGATCACATTTAAAACGCCTTTCTCCACTGTGTCTTGCTTCTATGTGTTGTGTTAACTGACCCTTTGTAACAGTCCAATAATCACACTGATCACATTTAATATGGGCTTTTTTAGAATGTTCTGTCCCCCTATGAGAATATTTAAAAGGCTTTTCTGGAGCGCGTTTTGACTGTATGTGTTGTAGTAAGTCCATTTTCTGGACAGTTTTGTAATTGTCTGTGTTACAATTGTAAAAACATTTTGCATTATCATTTAAATTTGTATCTTCTTCATTTTTCGCTAATCCAACCTTCATGTCATGATTACTGAGACCTGTGCAGCCATGGTCTAATGTTTCAATTTTAAATTCTTCTATAATTATTTCACTTTTCATAAAAACATTTGTATTTTCATCATCAATTATATTTACACTTGTCACAGCTTTGAAATCTCCAGTTTTTTCATCGCCCACTACACCTACAAAGTCACGTTTTGATTCCTCTAAACACTGTCCTTCGATCTTCTCCACTTTAATAGTAAAAGGCATATATTCTGTGTTGTGTTTAATTTCCGCTGTCCCTTTCCCTTGATGCTCAGAGTTTTGTTCCTGTTTAACAACTAAATCTTTCTCTTTAGTATCAAAGCCATCTACGAAAATATCATCATCGCTATACTTGCAGTCACTTTTGTGAACTGTTTTACAGTTGCAATCACAAAGCTGGCTCTCTTTGTTCAGACTCATAGTTAACTTTGATATTATTTCAATTAAAACACCAATTAACAATTAATTCTAAAACAGTTTGAAACTTGTACAAATATTGGCCAGGTTCTCTTGGCGGTGTTTCCTATTCAGAAACAGCTGGAGACAATTTTCATTTTGCGTTTAACTGAGGCATTCTTCTGGTTCTGGATTAATTAAACCAACAATTTTAAAAACCTATTTTTGTTAGATACATATTATGATACATAGTTTCAAAAGATGTATCGTGTATCGTATATCGTATCGTAACTTTGGTTTTGTTATGTTGACATGTTACATGACACTTGACCATAGACAGAGTTAGAAAGTGTGTTACGACCTCAATAAAATGTGCAATAGGTTGTGTTGTAGTTTGTAATAGTTTGTATTGGAGGGCGCTAGAAGCATAAACAAGGAACTTTGTATCTTTGTTTACATATTACATGCGCTATAATATACGGGATTGATATCTTCCTAGGTCGTTTTAGTAGTTTGACTCAAAAAATACTCGACTGATTTGAACGAAACTTGGCACATATCTTCATTGTATTAAGACCACGGACGAGTTCGTAAATCAGCTAAAACAGACATTTTTCCCCAAAAAATTAACAAAAATATTTTCGAAAATGCTATATTGTTGCGAAAGTATTAGATTAACTAGAATGAGACTGCATGTGGCTATAAATGGTGTAAATAAACCTATATTGTGAATTTTAAGTATTTTGGTTCACAATATTTAGAGTTTTTACAAATTAAACGATATGCGTTGAAACGATTAAGTGGCTATAAAGTCCAATCCTGACAGACACAGGACACAGTAGTTAACTGCAATGCGTAGATTAATTCATACAACAGCTATAAACCATACATGAACGGTAACCAAAGAAAATAAATAACAGGCATAAAACATACTACCTGAACCAACAATCGTGAAATCTCTGCAACAAATATCTCAAATGACAGACGACGTGAAATTAAAAGTGTGCCAAATGATTGTTTTTTAACTGAGGGATTCAATCAATTTTTAAAATACACTATATTTGCAGCTTGATGAACGGCCCCAAATACAGTTTCAGACTGAAAGTGTAGCATAATCTAGTGGAACTGTAAACAAAATCAAGTCTCTATAAAATTATTTTAAAACCGTTTGTTCTTTGGATTCTCGTTATTGAAACGCGGTTCCGTTAATCATCTTCAGATATTTTGAAATTTCATCATCACTATTAAATTTCATTATGTACAATAACCACAGTGTCATAACTAAAGTGTCTAGACTTCTATTGTGAAGATAACACCTGTGAGTACAGTTAATATTTAGTACTAACTGAATAGAACATTTACAAATAACCATAAACATTCTTATCCATCATACCATACAAATTTACTGATAAGAGCCCCTACCTGGGAACGTCAATGGGACCGGATCTAGGATAACATCAGGCAAATTATGATCATTGCAAACACAAAATATTGATGATCAGAATAATGGAGCGATGTCCGTTCCCCAAAATACTCCACCAACATACGCCAGTGCTGTTACATCTTTTAGATATCCATCAAAAACCAAGCTATTGTTCTAACAGCAATCAAAGTGCAAAAAGAGCTGGCCAAACTCCAAAGGCTGGCAATCCTGGGTATCACAGGCGCTATGAGGACGACACCCTCAGCCGCGTTGGTCAGGTCCCGTTGATGCTGCCACCGCTTCCTATCTGTGTCAGGAGGGAGGCGATGACGTCGCATCTTAGACTGCGAGACGCAGGAAACTGGTACGGAGAGGGAGCAGTAATAGGGCATGCAAGAGTCGCCAAGGAGGTGGAAAAGGAAATTCCGATTTCGCCATAAAGGTGCGGGATGCCGAGGACGATATTGGGTTGACTAGGCCATACACCCTCAGGATCCCCAGTAGGGATCAGTGGAGGGAAAATCAGGTTGCATTCCAGCCCGCAAGCCTGGTCTGTTTCACCGACGGATCGCGGCTCGAGGACCAACAATCCTCCGGGGCAGGAATATACATCGAGGGTCTGGGGGTGCGCGAGAGCTATGCTCTTGACGCATATACCACGGCATTCGAAACAGAGGTGTACGCTTTCCTGTCTGTGGCCAATAGACAGGATGTGAAGAGTCCCGAGAAATGTGTGTACATCTGCTCGGATAGCCAGGCAGTCCTCCGGGCAGTCTGCGCGGCCAGAATCAGGTCAGGTCCGGTTCAGGAGTGCGCTGACGCCCTCAAAGGATTAGCCAGGATAAAGGAGATACAACTAGTGTTGGTTCCGGGACACTGTGGCGTAGCGGGGAATGAGGTGGCGAATAATCTCGCAAGGCTCGGTTCCCGGCGGCCGTTCTGCGGCCCGGAGCCTGCCATGCATAAGTAGGAAGACGGTCTCTGTCGCCTTAGACAGGTTGACCGAGGAAGCAATGAAGAGGCACTGGGGATTGGTTGGTGGCTGCAGGTAGGCGAGGGATTTCGTGGAGGGGCCGGCCAGGGATAAAGCTGCCTGGCTACTCGGAAGGAGTCGACCTACGCTTCGCCGCATCCTTGGGGTGCTTACTGCGCCCTTAGAAGACACCTCACATTGATAGGCGTAGAGAGGGATCCCATTTGCCAGGAATGCGGCGAGGATGAAGAAACCTGCTACTACTACCTGTGTGAATGCGAGGCTTTTGGGAGTCTTCGAGCAGAATTGTTTGGATCGAGGACTCTGCAGAGGAATCAGGTAAGTACTGCCCATTAAAGAGCGTCACGGCCTTTATCTCGAGATCGAGGCGGTTTGGCGACGGAACCGAGGGAGAGTAGAGCATGGTTATCGGGTTCTGGGGTTGGCAAAAAGGGCCCATTGTGGCCTACTTGCTTGGCGTTGGCCTCCCCACCACTGCTACTACTACTACTACAGCACTCAACTGCATAAAAATACACGACTATATTATTACCATAGGACGCTTAGTACAACTCAAAAATATACTGTCTCGCACCTCTAACAATAGAATCTGCATCTACATGGCAAGTACTAGCATCAAACTCATCGACACAGAAATATACTCCCGCATTAAGACTTGTTATCTCAAACGTCACCTACACACTCCATCATAATTTCCCATGAAAATAAAAATTATCGTATTTACCTTTCCCTAGATAGTTTGGATTGTTCAAAATGCATGTCAAAGGATCACCGCGAAATTGATTGCCCACAAACGGCTAAATAGTCGGCACCTAAAACTAATGTAGTCCCTAACCCATCTCAGACCCTATCACAAACAAACCAACCGTCACCATCAACATCTTCGAGTACAGCTTCCCAAGATATTCGTAACAATAAAACTGAAAATAGCGCGAGTTTAAATGCAAATGAATCTACTACCTCACAACACACCTTACAGTCACTATCTTTAACTATTAGTGAATTTTTATTAAAAAAATTCACTAATAGAGAGGTATCGATGGTGAGACTTTGCAAAAATTCTTTCAAATGAGCGCGAATTAGGACCCCTAGAACCCATATCCGGGGTCAGTTTGAATTTTTATATGCTTATATATATATATATATATATATATATATATATATATATATATATATATATATATATATATATATATATATATATATATATTATATATTTATATATATATATATATATATATATATATATATATATATATATATATATATATATATATATATATATATATATATATATATATGTATCCGTCTGATAACTCAAAAAATAATTAACCGATTTAGATGAAACTCGACAAGTGCCTTTCTTTTATTAATGGCTTGGATGAGTTCGTTGGCCAGGAAAATCGGACAGGATTTTCCGGGAAAATTTTGAGTTTTCTTTCAAAAAAATTTTTTTTTCCGAAAATTTCGATAAAATTTGGTCTACATATTGCTTTGGGAAATACCTAACTATGTGCCAAAATTCAGCTTTCTAGGGTTACAGAAAATTGAGCTATTCAAATTTGAAACATGTTTAAATCATAAGTATGTGGTTGCTGTTGGTTAGTCAATGCTTTTCTTATTGACTCATGAGATTCATTTGTAAGTTTCCGAGAAATGTCAATAATACTGAATTCACTGATTGTTAATCATTGGAAGCATTTACGATTATATATAAGCCTATTGTAATGTATTATCATTTATCACCTCTGTAGTATAATTATTTTTGCCTTACAACTCGCAGCGTTTTTAGTCAATTGTTGTTATTAATAGTCAATAGTTTCCCGAATACACAAACCTTCCATTGACTTCTGCTTCTGCCGCTGTTACAGTCCTTTTATTTAGAGCTAGAGTAGTAATCACTCATACAAACAGTGTTTTTTAACCACGTGGCTGGGCGACTGACCGAATTCATTCCCAGTTGCTGTTGATTTACTCATATTCTCTTAATATGTTTGAAGATGTGGTGTCTACTTCATTCCAAGTCACTATTAATATCTTATTAAAGTTCATTTGTAAATAGGTTTAATTTTTATATGTTTATATATATATATATATATATATATATATATATATATATATATATATATATATATATATATATATATATATATATATATATATATATATATATATATATATATATATATATATATATATGATAACTCAGAAAATAATTAACCGATTTCGATGAAACTTGGCAAGTGCCTGTCTTTTATTAATGGCTTGGATGAGTTCGTTATCCAGAAAAATCAGACGGGGTTTTCCGGAAAAATTTTGAGTTTTCTTTCGAAAAAATTTTTTTTCTCCGAAAGTAACAAAGCTGTTTCAATGAAATTTACTATATATGTTGCCTCAACCTTACTACGTACCAAAATTCAACTTTCTAAGTTTAGAGAAAATTGAGTTACTCAAATTTTAAATTTTCTTTCGAAAAAAATTTTTTTCTCCGAAAATTACAAAGTTATTTTAATGAAATTTTGTGGATATCTTGCCTTAGGAAAAACCTTACTACGTATTGAAATTAAACTCTCTAAGTTTATAGAAAATTGAGTTATTTAAATTTGAAGCATTTAATAAAAATTCACTACCATAACGCACTTGCTGCGTCCCGAGTTTTTCAAAATTCTAAACACGCCCAAATGGCAAATATACACCTCACCAGACATCGAAAACCTTCTAGTTGCGGAAACGAATTTTATCAAAACCAAAGCCCCTCACAATAAACGTAAAAAGACAACAATAAATAATAATATTCAAGCACCATTAGAACCTATCAAAAATAAAATAGAACATTATTTCCCGCATTTCCCTTAAATTTTACAGCCATTTGTGATTTTCTATATAAAGCTTTCAACTCTCGAAGTACTCTAATTCTGTCGTCAAAAATTATACAAATGATCCTTCCATAATTAGAGATATTTTAATATTTACCAATGATCACATCCACGATAAAATTTTAAAATCGAGATTAATCAAACTAAGAAAAACACTCGATTTGACCCTCACCGAATTATCATCTGAAAAAGAAAGTGATATCTCTCAATCGCAATCCGATAAATAAAATGGTTAATATATGTCTTTTGCAATGGAACCTAAAGGGTTGTAATAACAATATAGAATCACTTAAACTTCTTATAAACGAGCTTTCACCAATGATAATATGCCTCCAAGAAACTCATCTCAAAAATAGTAAAACCATAAATCTTAAAGATTATCCTAGTTTTGTAAAAAACCGGGAATCCCAACATTCCGAAGGCGGTAACCACAAATCTTGAAGCTGTGGCAGTTGCTGTCACATGCAGTGTCACTCGGCCAAAAACTAATGTAACATATTGTCACATTTGTCTACGAGAATTAAATTTATGGACTTTGTAACTTCTATGATCAGTTGTAGTATGTTCGTAACAGCGAACTCTCTGGAATAAAACTTCTAGAAGGAACCAGAAGGGACCGGTGTAGAAAAGTGTAGAACGTCTCGAATCTCTGTGGAGAGTATAAATAGACGAACAGTACATAGAGTGAGTCAGTTCAGTATTGAATTAGTGTGGTGCAGAGTAAGTGATCATAGAGTATTAAGCGAGTCAGCGGTAGTAAGTGTTGGTGTATAAGAAGCGATCAAAAAGGCGAATAATGGAATATAGTTCTATGGATATTTAATAATAAAGAAATATTTTAGTTGATACTGGTGTTGGAAAATAGTTGCTTATAATAAATTAGTAGTTTGAAACGCTGCGTTTTGTTAGTTAACAAATCCAGAACCCCGTAGAACGTAACAACTGGTGTCAGAAGTGGGATTTTCAAGCTGCCAGCGGAAATATTTTCCAGAATATTCGTTAAACAGCGTGGAAATTTCTAAAATCTCTGGAAGATCAGTGTCAGCAGTAATTCATAACTGGGTGTTTGAAATAGAATAAACTGTGCACCGGCTTTAAGTACGTCTATGCCTAAGACACGTAGCGCAACAGCCAATATGGACACCCAGCTATTGTAATTGATTAAATAAATGAAAGAAGAAGCCTGAAAAATAGACGAAGAAGCCAAAGAAGAAATGAGAAAAAGGGATGAAGAAACCATAAACAGAGATGAAGAAGCCAGAAAAAGAGATGAAGAAGTCAGAAAAAGAGGCGAAGAAACCAAAGAAGAAATGAGAAAAGGAGATGAAGAAGCCAGAAAAAGAGACGAAGAAGCCAAAGAAGAAATGAGAAAAAGAAACGAAAAGACAAGAGAAGAACTGAGAAAAAGGGACGAAGAAGCCAAAGAAGAAATGAGAAAAAGAGATGAAGTGGCCAGAAAAAGAGACGAAGAAGCCAAAGAAGAAATGATAAGAAGAGATGAAGAAACAAGGAAAATTCTGCAAGAACAAGCCAGTAGAATTGAGAATATTACTTCGTGTGTGGGCGAACGTATGAAGCAGGCAAAAGACGACATCTTCCAAGAAGTAGAAAGTCGAGTAAGGGGTATCAGCGACCATGTACATGACAAGCTGACGGGTGTGCAGGAAGTACAAGCGGAGGTACAGGAGAAAATGCAATCACTAGAAAAAAAGTATGATACCCTATTCAAGGGAAACATCAGACTCGAAGATAGCCACGTAAGAATTAATGTTCCCACATATGATTGCTCAGTCCAATGGGGTATTTATCTACGCCAGTTCGAAGCTGCTGCTTCAGCAAATGGTTGGGGCGAGAGAGAGAAAGCGACCGCGTTAATAGTAGCTCTCAGAGGAGATGCCCTCGACGTGCTCCAAGGTATTCCCAGGGAAGAACCGTTGAGTTTTGACAGCATTAAACATCAATTAGAGATGAGGTTTGGCGACCAGTATTTATAACAGCTGTATCGATTGCTGTTGAAAAATCGTTGTCAGAAATTGGGCGAAAGTCTCCAGCATCTCCACGCCGACGTTGCCAGACTGACACAATTAGCCTACCCATACCATACTGAAATAACAAAGGACACAGAAGAATATAAAAAACCAGTTTTCTTATACCAATTGTTATTAATGCAAAGCTTTTTTTGCCTTCATATTTCTTTTTTTTTGATGCACTGGAAGACAAGTTATGATTGAAGCCTTTCAACCATCCGTTTACGAAGTTTATCTATAAATAGGCACATGGTGGTAAATATTACACAATAAATTATCTTCCGCGAACTGTGCATATTGGCATAAAAGTCATTCTGAATTTGTCTTCTGCTTCAAATCATAATCACGTTTCGCCATCCTTTGGAAACCTATGAAATGTCACTATGTGAAAACTGGAACCTGTGATGAGCACTAATAAGTACACTTGGAGAACACCCAAATCACCACAACACATATTTCAGAGACCTTACGATCGTTTCGTTGACCAAGTCAACATCTTCAGAGGAAGAAAAATTCTAACATAAAAAACTAGATCCCGTATATTTATATCGCGTAAAAGAAAACGAACTAGTCCGAAGGAAAGTTGTCGTCCAAGAACGATGAAATGTCTTTGACACATTTAGCATGTTTTAATTCTAACAATTATAGATTGCATACACCCAACCACTAACATTTATTGTAAAAAACACAGCTCAAACTTAATTATACACAGCTAAACACCAGCAATTGCTAGTGTTAAACGTTCTCGAACGACGTAACATCAGTACTATCCGCTAGGGGCGCTGATATTCTTGAAACACGAAATCAGCCGGAGTGTCCTGTATTGTCATTATATAGTATTTGGTGAAGCTAAGGCCGGTAACCATTTCTCAGGTTAGCGATTCTGGCAGCGCTCACGTCGTAGACGGGTACGTAAGCGATAATAAGACCCAGATGGTCGTCGACACAGACGCACCTAGGACGATTGTTCGCTGCGACATGGTTCCAAGATGGCGAGTAAGAGAGCCAGACAGAGTGTACAAAGTAAATGCAGCCGGTGGTGATCGGATCCAGGTATTTGGCGAAACTGACGTCAAACTGCAAATTGGGACATGGAAGGCAAAGCAAAGAGCCATTGTCGTCGCCATATCAGACACGATTATAATTGGCTTGGACATACTTCAGGGTCAGTGCGCTAAACTTGATCGTGGTACTAACATCCTGACTATCGGCGGTGAAGAAATAATAATGTCGCCTGGCAGTAACCTGGTAATGCGGAAAATCACCATAGAGGAAAATAGCAACGCCTGCCATGAAAGTGCCATTCTAGTGAAGAGAGCTGTGAGAGGAAAAGACGACCTAGTTACTCAGCCAGAAGCAAGTGGAGAAAATTTGTTAAAAGATTTTATTCTAACCGAGGAGGTAAACACAAATAGTATTACGTTTAATAATACTGTTTTAGAGGCTACACGTATCGCTATAGGGAAAACAAAACACTGTAAGAGAAAACCTGTCCCTTGCTGGAATATTATAATGAAATAGCCCAGGCGTTGGATGCAAGTAAACATGCGTTGAATGTCCTCAAGCGACATCATACCATTAACAATCTTATTACTTTTAAAAACCTAAGAGCCAAGGCAAGATATCCAGAAAAGCAAACGGGAAACTTTGACAAATTACGTATTCTCCATAAATTCATCGACATCTATGACAACCATCTGGAGTAAAATAAGAAAGCGTAAAGGGGAAAACCTCATAGTCAAATTGTTCCTTTTTCAAATGGTGACAGCTTAATGACTTTTAATAAAGAGATTGCAGACTCACTCGCAAATTTGTATGAAAAAAACTCAAGCGATGAAAATCTTGATATCACATTTTTAAATTATAAAAAAAATAGCTGAAAACAATCACGTCCATATAATACATTCTGAAAACCCAATAAATCTTTCAATTACTCACAATGAATTTGATGACGCGTTACAACATTTAGATAATACATCCCCAGGTCCAGAAAATATTCCAACAATTTTTATAAAACAGTTTCCACTTACTGCCAAGCTAATCTTATTAGATATATTTAATATTATTTTTGTTAGCAGAAAATTTCCTCCACTTTGGTCTGAGTCTACTCTTACTCCTTTCCTCAAACCAAACCACTCCAAAATTAACCTCTCATCATATCGTCCAATCTCATAAACTAACAACCTTTGTAAATTACTCGAAAAAATCATAAATAACAGACTCATCTGGTTCCTGGAAAGCAATAACCTATTGAGCAATGTACAAAGTGGACTCAGAAAAACTAGATCCACCACTGATAATTTAGTTACATTTCACAACGATATCTGCGAGTCTTTTATCAATAACCAAAAACGTATTGCATTATTTTTTGATATAAATAAAGCGTTTGACACTGCACGGAAGTACAACATAATAAATACGTTACAAAACTGCTTAACTTTTTTCAAAAACTTTTTAAGTGGCAGGACTTTTCAGGTACGAGTAAACGGCTTTACTTCTAAAAAACGACGATTACAAAACGGAATACTGCGAGGGTCTATCATAAGCCCTACACTTTTCCTTCTGCCATTAGCAGTATTGTTCAGGAAATAGGTTTACCAATAAAATCCATCTTATATGCTGATGACCTTGTAGTGTATCTCAAAAGTATAAATACAACCATTTCTAAACAAATCTTAAAATCCGCGTACTGGGCACGAATGATTTGAATAATTTTGTTAGCGCATGCAGGATCAAATACTATATAATGACAATACAGGACACTACGGCTGATTTCGTGTTTCAAGAATATCAGCGCCCCTAGCGGATAGTACTGATGTTACGTCGTTCGAGAACGTGTAACACTAGCCATTGCTGGTGTTTAACTGTGTATAATTAAGTTTGAGCTGTGTTTTTTTACAATGAATGTTAGTGGTTGGGTGTGTGCAATCTATAATTGTTCGAATTACAACGTGCTAAATCTATCAAAGACATTTCATAGGTTTCCGAAGGATGGCGAAACGTGAATATAATTTGAAGCAGAAGACAAATTCAAAATCACTTTAATGCCAATATGTACAGTTCGCAGAAGATAATTTATTGTGTAATATTCACCATCATGTGCCTATTTATAGATAGACTTCGTAAACGGACGGTTGAAAGGCTTCAATCATAACTTGTCTTCCAGTGCATCAAAAAAAAAGAAATATGAAGGCAAAAAAAGTTTTGCATTAATAATAAATGATATAAGAAAACTGTTTTTCTATCTTCTTCTATGTCCTTTTTTATTTCAGTATGGCATAAAGTGTCACATTTTTTCACATTTAAAATTAATTAACTTGGTAAATGCTTTTAATTATCTTCCCAAAACAAGTCTTTAAAGAGACAAGTAGAAATAGCAGATTCAGCTCTATAATAGATTTAATCACGGAAGTAAGAGTTAGTCTCACCTTTCATCTGCACAATTTCTTAATTATGTACTAAGTATATCAGTTACATATTTTAAAATATTAGATTAATAAGACAGTTTTCATGTAGAAATATAGCAAATTGAGTACTGTGCTACCATTTATACCTAGAACAATTATTTATAGGTAAGTACAGATTGTAACTTTTCTCAGAAACAGCTTTCAGTATATTCCTATACCTACCCTTGAAATGGTAGTTTAACGACGGTTTCAAGGTAGTACATTAAATTATGATGAAATAAGATTATAGGTAAGAGAATGTTGCAGAATTATCAGTGGCGATTTCTCCTAGTGAGCTAGGTGTGCGCCGCACACCCTAAAATATAATTAAAATGTGCACAGTTAAATGTGTTTTATTTCTTTTTCCCTTAGTCTTAATACACTACATATGTTATGACAATCGATTTAATTTACTTATTTGATTTCATAAATAGTCGGTTAATAGTGACTTGGAATGAAGTCGGCACCACGTCTTCATTCGGAAATATGAGTAGGTCAATAGCAACTGGGAATGAATTCGGGTTAGGTGTGCGTTGTTATTTCCGAACAACTTCACTCGACAGAGCTGTATTGGTATACAATACAGTCCCCCACCCATGTGTTTAAAATAGTAAGGAAATACCATTCGTTTTAACACTGCAGTGAGCGGTAAAAATACCGCTCAAGACAAATGAATGGAACGCCGGTTTAACAAACGTTGTGATAGCATTATTTACAAACATTACAACTGCGCTTGCCTGGACCACAGTATTCTAGAATCAAAGACTATAATACATTTTAGTAAATTTTCGTAGAAAAAATTCACTAATGGGGAGATCTCGACTTTTGAATTTTGAAAAATTGTTTGCAAATGAGCGCGAACTAGGACCCCTAGAACCCATATCCGGGGTCAGTTTCAATTTTTATATATAAGAATTTAATTTGAGTCAAGTTTTAAAATATAGAAATTTTTGATTAAAATGAAGAAACTGATTTCAAGTACCATCCATATTTCTAGAAATTGTAATGGTACATAATGAGGTGAGGTAATTTTGGAGATTAGAAATCAGATGACAGAACTTTAGAACAATTGACATTTAGATTAAAATTTAGTCATCATTTGCAGTCACAAGTTTAGACTTATTTGTAAGATGCTTTGTACTATTTATATAACAATAAACTATAAACTATATATATATATATATATATATATATATATTTATATATATATATATATATATATATATATATATATATATATATATATATATATATACATAGGTATCACACCGATAACTCAAAATATAATCGGCCGATTTTGATAAAATTTGGCATGTACCTTCCGTCTGTAAATGTATTGGATAATTTCGTTAGTCTGAAAAATCGGACGAGGTTTTCCGGGAAAATTTTGAGTTTTTATTCGAAAAAAATTTGTATCTCAAAAAATAAAAAAGATAAGACAACCAAATTTGGTAGGTAGGTTTACGATATAAAAATTAAACTATACACCAAAATTTAGATTTCTATGTTGCAAGATAAAAAAGTTATAATAAAATATTTTGTGCCAGATCATTTCTATGAAAATTCACTACCATAACGCACTTGCTGCATCCAGGATTTTTACACATTTTATTATTTAGTACCATATTAACATTGAACTACTTTTAATGTTTACAGTTTTCACCCCGTTCCGGACAGTGCTAACGCTAACACAAATTTGTGTGAAGAGAAGAGCTTGATAATAATTCCATGTTCTTTTCGTGTTTTAAAGTTTTAAGTGACTTTTTAATTTGTTAGTGTTGCAGTGGGAAATTAATTTATTTATCTACGTATCATTCCCATATAGGTCGAATATATATATATATATATATATATATATATATATATATATATATATATATATATATATATATATATATATATATATATATATATATATATGTACATTTAGTGTTAATAATTTTTAAAACCACCACTAACAGCAACTCGTTACCGCACACCCGAACATTTTGATCAGGAGACGCCACTGAGAATTATGCATGCTGAATTCATTTAGCTTTCAAGCTGATTGTTGATACAAATTCGATTTATAACTATATAATCAGAAAATGTTCTATGTTTTGTCATGTACAAGTTTTTATATTCATCTATAATAAACCAATTGTCTAAATTAAGAATATGCAGGTAAATATACAATTCAAATTACCCGTTCAGTTGTCAGTACTTCACGCGAGGTGGCGCTAGTTAGGGATGCGCGATGTTTCTAAAACATCGATGTTCACATCTTTTGATACATCGAAATCAAAACATCGATGTGTTAAAATTATCGGATCAACATCATCGATTTTCTAAAACATCGATGTTTTCTATAAAACTGTAATAATAAGTCAAAATAACAAAAATATATTTTAGAAATGAATATAAATATTTATTCTTCTTAAAGTACACAAAATATTATGCTCCAAGTATAAAAAATAAAATAAAATTTAAATAATGATTTAAAAGGCATAAACAAAGAAATAACATGTCAAATCACACAAAAATAACAGTGTCTTGAAAATATAACTAAACCTTATTCATTAAAAACAAATTTGGGGACAATTTTCAAAAAAATAAATATTATACTCCAAGTATAAAAAATTAAATTAAATTAAATTAATGATATAAAATGCAGAAACAAAGAAATAACATGTTAAATAACACAAAAATAAAAGTATCTTGAAAATAGAACTATAACTTATTCATTAAAAAAATATTTTGTGAACAATTTTGGAGAAATAATATTTATGTTAAGCGTTTTCCTTTAAATCTATTTCTCTGCTGGGTTTAAACTTGCCCTGCCTTTGAGAAAAGTCTTTCGGGGGGAACTGACGTCGCTACCATGCTAAGATATTTTGGTGCAATTTTAAATAAAGTAGGAAATATACATTCCATGTCCTTCCAGAGCTCCAACGGATTTTCTGTAAATTTTCTGGCCGGGCATTGAAGGTACTGAGTAATTTCGGCAGAAACTTTGGCTTTTTGTTCTTCGCGATGAGAGACATAAGAGCAAGCACCACTAACATTTTTTACCATCTTGTGATGTTCGTTCCAAAGGTTGAATTTTTCATCTTCTAAGAAGGAGACGCACTAGGCAGTGTTTATTTTTTCTTCTTAAGTACCTAACTATTACTATTAAATGATACATACCAATACAGTAATTTTATGGGAAATGGGAATCACTAAAATTCGACGTACGATTAGTAGACACCTAGCCTAGATATTCAATATCTATTTCCAATATGCACGACACAGTTACCTATTTATATTTTAAATACAAAAATTAATTTTGCTTTGATTTTACCCAACTTTTGTGCGTATTCGTTAAACTTTACTTTCGTTAGACTTTTTCTAGTTCCGCTACTGCTCGCTAGATATACACAAAAGAATTGACTTGGTAATTGGTAATAGAAAATGATAATAATAAATTACTATGGCATTGAGAAACTTAGAATAAAATATCGTAAAAAAACATCGATGCTGTCTGATAATATCGTAAAAAATAACATCGATGTTAATATCGAAGATCGTAAGCAAAATATCGATGTTTTAAGAAACATCGATGAACATCGCGCATCCCTAGCGCTAGTGTAATTGTCACAAATATCACCAATGCTAAAGCATAGGAGTGTCCGGTATTGTCATTATATAGTATTTGGTAGGATTCATATGGGGATTCGATCCTTTGTCTGGGTACTCGAGTACACAGGGTACTTTTGATCAAATCATTTCCGATCCTCGGATTCGATCTTGCCCTTACTTACTAATCTTTGCGAAATTTCGCAAGTATATGAACAGGGCAAAATTATAACATATTCATTTTTCTACGAAATTTGCTTTCACAATTCGCGAGTGTGTGAACCCCGCCTTAAGTTCGTTGTCATAATACTTTTAGAATATAATGTTTTATATTCTAAGGCCATAATATGAGCTGGCTAATTATTATAAATAAGCCATTAGGAAAAACTAAGAAGACGAAGAAAAGATAACCCAATTTCTTGTTAATTGTCAATACAGAATACAAAATAACTAAATACAATTACAATATACCAGGGTTGCTCCTGTCATTAATATTGTAATAGATCTATTACAATTTACACACTTTCATTACATCATTACTACAATTTGAAAAATTCCGAAATCTATTACAATTTTACAATTACAGCGGTAATTTCAAAACCTAGTTGAAAACCACCTAAATCTAGTGTATCTATTTATTGTAACGTAACTTTATGTTCTGTCATAATGTTAGCGCTACGTTCTGTGTAGTGATGGGTTGTTATTTAACAGCCTGTTATAATTTAACTGTTGTCGAGCCGCAGCAGTAACAACCTGTTATGGATATATACAAATAACAGGTACAGCGGAGTGGATGCTGTTGCGCAGTGAGTCGTATCTGTTTCTGTTGCACTGCTACGATGAAGCAGCTTCTGTTTTCATCCGCAACTGTTATAACAGGATGAATGGACATGAGACTGGGAATGGGGTATAGAGCGGACTTTACTTCATAACATAATACTGTTTTCATCCGCAACTGTTATAAGAGGATGAATGGACATGAGACTGGGAATGGGGTATAGAGTATAGAGCGGACTTTACTTCATAACATACTACTTTATACTAGTGTGCTCACAGCTTTGGGAACGTAGGGTCGTCGGTACAATGAAACTCTTAAATTTTGACAGGTTGTTGATTCACACAAGACACACACATATATTTACAATTTATAAACAAACACAAAATATGAAAAATGTAAATAAAAAGGCTGTATATGTAGCAAGTGAAAATTATTAAAAATGAACTATATCACTGTAAAAATAAAATCAGGTCACCGCGTATATAAAAAAATAATCACATAGGGGTTGACGTAAACTCAATCTTCATTAGATAACTCGATATGCTGATGGCATTTTGTTTTAAGAAAAAACTGATATGTATACAAACGTACAGTTATGCTTTAACGTGAGTCCTTAGGTATTATATTATATTAGGTAGTTTTTTGCTCATTCTTCTTTGCCTTATGTAACTAATAAATTCAATATTCCTTTTTACTTTAACTTTGGAAATCTAAGAAATAGGTCCGATTTTAAACATCTTTTTTTTATTACTACTGCAAAATAAAAAATCCCTGAAACATAAAAAATCTCAGAAACAGTACCAATTTTAATGAAATTATAAAAATATTCCCTGTACCCGGTATAGTTGAAACCAGACACACTTCACCCTATAGGTAGAGAGAAAAAAATTAGTTTTAATTTTTTTTAAATTATTTATTTTATTTTTTGCTTACAATAATTCATTTATTTCATATAGCTCTCATTTTCAAGGAAAAGATGGCTCAATGCTTAACTAATACTTAATTAGTTAAGAAAATTCGAAAGAAATTCTGCATTGTTTAATTTTTTACCAAATTATTATTAGTGATGAATACCCAAAAATCCATCATTTTTTTAATAAAAAAGTTATTAATTGTTTTAAACATAATACAAGAATATTTTTTATTTTAAACATTACCCAACTACACCACCGGACGGGTTCAGCTACTGTTACTACGTCTACGTGGAATTCTTAATAATTCATAGTTCATACTGTTATGTTCAACCTGTTATATTTAACTGTTATTTCTAAATAACAGTAACAGGTGCGACCTGTTAAAGCAATATAACAGTTTTTCCCATCACTAGTTCTGTGTTATGTCCATTCTGTTAATTAGGTAGTATGTATTATGTACCTCTGTTACCAGTCTCTTCTGTGTCACACTCATTCTACTGGCACAAGTCAACTTTCCAGACCATCCATGTCAATGCCAATATTGTTATTTGTCATTTTTCATTCTCATTCCTCATTTCATTTCATATCTCAAAAAATAACAAAGCTTTGATAACCAAATTTGGTAGGTAGTTTTACGATATAAAAATTAAACTATACACCAATATTTAGATTTCTATGTTGTAAGGAAAAAAGTTATAATAAAATATTATGAGCCAGATCATTTCTATGAAAATTCACTACCATAACGCACTTGCGTCCAGGCTTTTTGTTATGATGTCTATATTTTAGGTAATAAAATATAATAATTTACTGTGCTTTAAATTTAGCACCGTTTTCCCTACCCCCTCCACTTTCATTACAATCTATTACAATTTGACAGGAATTTCTAGTACAATATTTTTACCGCAAGGAGCAACCTTGCAATATACAGATAACGATAATAGAATAGATAACAGATGACTGTTTCGTGTACGTGTTACGTGCTTAACTTTTGCAACTTTAGTGTTGTAGAAATTGTAACATATTTAATATTTATACAATTTTCAAGCATTCCTTCTAGAAGTTATCGAAAAATAATAATATCAAAGTTAATCATGAGCCTAAAAGAAGAATGCCAGGTTTGTGATGGCAAATGTGAAACAAATCACAGAAGTGCCTACGAGTACAGCAATGACATATTAGCAGATCGCTTTAATATTAAACAAGAAGATTTTATGTTTAAACAGGAACAAAACTTGGAGCCCCAGTGCAGAAAGGAAACTGAACACAGCAAAGATTATCCGCCTTTTGCAGTTGAAATCAAATTGGAGAAGATCAAAGGACAGTGTCCAGATGAGTCTAAACATAACATCAAAGTGGATAGGAATATAATAGGTGAAGTGGGTCAGCAGAGGACTGATGGTTTTGAAGCTGTTACAGTTGGACAGATAATTGACGAAAAAAACGAAAATATTTTCGTCAAAAGTGAAACGATTACAGAAGATTTTAAAATTGAAACATCAGATCATGGCTGCACAGGTCCTAGTAATCATGACATTGGCGATCTAAAAGACGTATTAGTGAAAACTGAAGAAGGTACAAAATCAGAACATGACGTAGAAAATGTTTTCAACGGCAACACATGTGATTACAATGAAAAAAGGCCTCTTAAATGTGATCAGTGTGATTATTGTACTGACAGAAACAGCCATTTAGCACAACACATAATGGCGAGGCACACTGGAGACAGGCCTTTTAAATGTGATCAGTGTGACTTTAGTTCTGCACGTAAATATAACTTATCACAACATAAAATAACGAGACATGTTGGAAGCAAAGTTTTTAAATGTGTTCATTGTAACTTCAGTACTGCCTTTAAGAATTATTTATCACGACATATGATGGCAAAACACTCCGACGAGAGGCCTTTTAAATGTGATCATTGTGGCTTCAGTACTGTGTTTAGGAATTATCTGTCGGAACATATAATGGCGAAATACTGTGAGGATAAGCCTTATAAATGTAATCAATGTGATTATAGTACTGTTAGAAAGCTTCAGTTAACGCAACACATAATGAGGAGACACACTGAACAAAGGCCTTTTAAATGTGACCAGTGTGATTATTGTACTATTGGAAAGTCTGCATTATCACAGCATGTCAGGACACAACACTCCATTGGAAAACCTTATAAATGTAAACAGTGTAACTTTAGTACTGCATATAAGAATAATTTATTACAGCATATGATTGGTAAACACTCCAACGAAAAGCCTTTTAAGTGTGATCAATGTGACTTTAGTAGTGTTAAAAAATATTATTTAACACAACACGTCATCATGCAGCATATTAAAAAAAATCCTTTTAATTGCGATCAGTGTGATTTCAGCACTGCCCGTAAGTATTGTTTACCGCGGCATATAATCAAGAAACATAATGGAAAAAGACCTTTTAAGTGTGATCAATGTGACTTTAGTACTGTGTTTAAAAATCATTTGCCGCAACATGTAATGGTGAACCACACTAAAGAAAGGCTTTTTAGATGTGATCAGTGTGATTTTTGTACTGCCAGAAAGTCTTACATAACACAACACATGATGATAAGACATACAGGAGAAAGGCCTTTGAAATGTGACCAGTGTGACTACTCTACTGCCAGAAAGCCTCATTTAAAACAACACATAATGAGAAGACATACCAAAGAAAAGCCTTTTAAATGTGATCAATGTGATTTCTACACTTCCAGAAGGTATTATTTAGCAAAACATGCAATTGCAAGGCACACTGAGAAAAATTCCTTTCAATGTGATCAGTGTGATTTTAGTGCCCCCTTTAAGTATTCTTTATCACTACATATAAGAGATCACACTGAAAAGAGACCTTTTAAATGTGAACAATGTGAGTTTAGTACTGCTTTTAAGACGAATTTAAGAAAACATATAATATTGAGGCACAATAAAAAATAATATTGGAAATGTAATCAGTAACTTTAATACTACCCATATGTAGGGTGGCCCATTGAAAACAAGCTTGCAGGCATAACTGCCAGAAAAGATTTTGTCGAAAAAACCTGAAACACGCCAAGTTTGCTTGTGAGAGGGCAACTTTTGATGCAAAAGGTATAACCCAAACTTTACCCTCTTAAGCGGGGGTGTCATCCCTCAAATTTTTTCAAATGGGAATAAGGATCATGTGATAGGTCATTAAAAAGAGCTTTTGATTCCCTATACATTGCTTTTTTATTTTTGAAATTCGATCTATTCGTTTAGAAGATATGAAGTGTTGAGATATCACTAATGAATTTCCAGAGAAATTAAAAAACTAAACTGTTTCACTTAGAAACTTAGTATTTTTTTTTTGTTCCCTCAGGGCTCGTCCGCGGCCTTGCCGCCCCGATAGCACCGCAACCCTTGGTTGATTGTGCATACCCTTAGTCTTACTCCACCCATTCCAAGATCACTGTGCCTTGAACTAGTCTGCACAGCGATTGGTAGGGTGAAGTTTTATATTGCTCTGTCTCCGGTCTAGAGTGACCGTAGATCAGTTGTCTTTTCCGGTCCAGAGCTATACACTCACACAAGATGTGCTGGGCTGATTCCTCCCCCTCGCCGCAGAGTCTGCATGCGAGGTCCCCTTCGAACCGCCCCATTTTATGCAGGTGTTTCTTGACGGCCATGTGTCCCGTCAAGAGACCTGTTGTGTTTCTGAGCTGTCCTCTGCTAAGGTTTAGCAGCTCCACAGCTCTCTTTGAACTGGGTCCGTCAATTATTGACTTCCCATGTCTGAGCCCTGGACAGTCCGCCCAGTACACCTTGTGTTGGTTTCTGACCCAGGACTTAATGGCTCCCCTGGCAGTGCTCTTTGACACGCCCAGAGCCGGTTCTGGTCCCATAAATGGTTCTGCTGACCCTCTCTTCGCGAGACTGTCAGCTTCTTCATTGCCTTTAACCCCCAAGTGACCCGGCACCCACATGAGGGTCACCTCATTCTGCCCAGCCAGGTCGCTCGTCTCGTCTCGGCACTCACTCACCAGCCAGGAATTTACCCGTGGGCTACTTAGTGCCTTAAGGGCTGCCTGGCTGTCTGTGGCTATGAGGATCCGCTTGTTGGTGTAGCCCCTCCTCTTGTTTTCCCGCACACAGTGCAGGATGGCGTACATCTCGGCCTGAAACACCGTTGCATGAGCTCCGAGGGAAATACTATGACTTACCCTCGGTCCTTCCGAGTAAACACCTGCCCCCGTCCCACGCTCCCCGCCAGATCCGTCCGTGAACCAGACGAGCGCGTCCCGTGGCATGCCCGGCGTCTCCTCCCGCCATGCCTCGCGATCAGGGATTTCCACTGTAAAGTTGTTTTCCCTGCACATTCGCGGGCTCGCGAAGTCTCTCATACCCCCCTCCCGAGAGCCTCCCCAGCAGGCCATCCACGACTAGACACCAGAGCAAGGGAAACAAAACGCCCCCCTGCGGACACCCCGCCGCGACCCCCGCCAGCAGAGTCCCTCCCGCGAGTGAGGTGAACACCGCCCTGTCCCTGAGCATGGAACCGATCCACCTGCAGCAGGTCTCCTCTATTCCACGCTCCCGGGCAGCTGCCAGAACCGATCCGAACGAGGTGTTGCTAAAGGCCCCCCTCTATGTCTAGGAAGGCCCCCAGCGCCACCTCCTTGTTCTCCAGCGTATTCTCCAGTTTCAGCACCAGTTGGTGCAGTGCTGTTTCTGTTGAGAATCCTGCTCTGTATGCATATTGTCCGCAGTGTAGAGGATATGCTTCCAGTACACCGCCCCTAATGTGCCGGTCGAGCAGTTTTTCCACTGTTTTCAGCAAGAAGGACATGAGACTTATTGGCCTCAGGGACTTTGCCTGGTCTGTTGGACGCCCAGGTTTAAGAATAAATACAACCCTGGCCAGTCTCCATGCCCTCGGAATGTACCCCAGAGCCAGGCTGGCCCTCATAATGAGGGTAAGCACCGGCGCCAGTATATCTATCCCCTGTTGGAGCATGATGGGCATTATTCCATCAAATCCCGGCGATTTGTATGGCTTAAAGCTGTTAATGGCCCATCTGATTTTGCTCCAGGTAACCACCTCTTTAGCGACTGTCCAGTCTACTCTAGATGCCCGCCTATAAGGCGCCTCTATTTCTGAGTGTTCCCAGTCCGGAGGTGATTGGTTTATTATGTTACAGCCGGGGAAGTGCGTCTGGAGTAAAATTTCCATAGTTTCCTCCCCCGAGCTTGTAAAGCCTCCCGTGGGTGTTCTAAGGGAGCCTATGTTAGTCTGAGGGCCCTTAGACAGGATCTTGTGTAGTCGAGCACTCTCGGACGTGTTTTCCACTTCTTCACAGTGCCTCCTCCACGACTCCTTCTTGGCGTCCCTCAGTCTTTTGTTATAGGTCGATAGGGCCTGTCTATATTCATCCCATGCTCCCGAACTTTTGGCCGCGTTAAACAGCTTACGAACCTGCGTCCTCCTTTGCCTAAGGTCCTCGTTCCACCACGGGACGTTCCTGGTGGACACCCTCATTTTCAGGGGGCAGTTGGCGTTATAGGCCAAGGTAATTGCGTCTCGCAATTGGACTGCTGCAATCTCGAGGTCTATTGAATTTTTTATGGTACTCTTAACCCCCCTCAGTTCCACAGCCAGGTCAGCCCTGTAGGCTTCCCAGTCCGCCTTGCGGGGGTCCCGGTAGCATATTCGTATCTAGCGTACCGTATTGCAACTCGAATGCTTCCGGATATGACCGATTGCATCGAGTAAATTATGCGCGCTAACGCATTTTACAAGTGTCGGGGGTGTCGTAAACAGTGCTCGATATCTTAAGTTGTTAAAATGGCTAATAATTTACCAATGCCACTAGCAACTGTGACGTTCAGTCTCATAAGCTTTATTTTTTTGCAACGCACTCAGCTGCAGGGGGTATACCAGTGGGTTGCATAATTTCCACCTCCCAAAAACAAGATGTATTTTCAGCTGGAGTTAATAATTTAATTGAAATAATGCCGAAAATTAACCCGTCCGTCATTATTACGGATGACAATTTAGTGGAACGCAATGTTTTAAAAAATATTGGTCGAAATCAAGAAGTCTACTCTGTACTTTCCATGTACTAAAATTGGTGTGGAAATGGTTAACGATGTCAAAAAACAATATACGAAAAGAAGATAGGCAAACACTTTATGCCTTGTTTCGTAAAATTTTAATGTCAATTAAGAAAAATGAACTAGATGAAAATCTAAAAGCATTTGAAAAATTCAAACAGTATCCCCAATATCAAAAGTACATTAATGAAAAAATAGAAAAAATCGATATGTGGTGCCTGTATTATAGAAAAGACTTGATAACAAGAGGCTCAAATACAAATAATTATATTGAAGTTATGTTTCGTTTATTTAAGGATATCCTATTGAAGCGCACCAAAGCATACAATTTACCCCAACTCACAGATTTTGTTATCACTGACTTTGAAAATTACTGTAAACAACGGATCTTAGATGTTGTATTTAATAAAGTTACTAAGTCTACATTAAGGCGTTTATGTCTAGATCAAAAAGATATTACTCATAGACAGATTTGCGACTTGGGTGATATGCAATTCAGTGTTTCAACCTGCAAATCAAGTGATATGAAATATTTTGTGGACATGAAAATAAACGTTTGTTCTTGCCCTCAAGGTAAAGTGACAAAATTTGTAAGCACCAGTCTGCAATAATAATCAATTATAATGTAAGTGAAGTCTGTAATACACTAACATTAATTAGCCGAAATAGTTTATACCAAATCGCCACATGTAATAAAGCAGCAGACGAGTTGTTTTTACCGTTAATTGTAAAACATGCATCTGTATCGGAAAATATAAATAAACAGTGTACAAAAGGCCAAAGTATTAGTGCTGAAAGTTTAAACGACATGAGTAGTTCTTCAGACGATGCTCTCGAAGTTAATAATTTATTCAGAGGAAGCCCAGAAATTAATATAACTGCAAGGAGGAAGCTACAAAGAAGAAATTGGACCAATTTATAAACCTTCTTAGGGACACAGTAAAAAAAAATATCGATGTAGATCTAGAAGGTTATATACCGGCTGTTGAAGTTTGCCTAAATTCATATAATAAAAATATTAATTCCGCATCAACATTAATGAGTTCCCTATACCACACTTTTAAGCCAAATAATGCTTCCTCCGTGAAATTGACAACACAAAAAATATCTACAAAGGGGAAGATCAGTGCAACCCACTTCTATTGCAAGAAGGAAAGTCCAATCTTGTGGACGTCGAGAAGTACAAAGTGGAAAAAAGTTTCATCTTTCACAAAAAAGAGATTGAAGTCCCCTCATCGTTGGCAGGCGTGCCTTGATAGAAATATACAATTAGGCGACAATAAGTTTGCAAAATAGAGACAGAGTTGGACATTTATTTTTTAAATGTTTTTTTTTTATAGTATCCTTTTGTGATGTTCTGTCCTTATTTTTAAATAATATATTTATTGTGTATACCTAGCACCTAATACATACCTATTGGCATATATGGCTGTATTATTAGTTGAATGTAACACGAAAAAGAACATTAACACAAACGTACCATTCTGTAACCATCTTTGCAATATCGGGCGTTATTTACATAATAGCAAATGCGTTAGCGCGCGCGGTTTACTATTAGTGATCGGCCATATATGAATTGCAATACTTTACGCTAGATACGAATATGCGTCCCGGTACCATACCGTTTCTCTTTCGACTTTGGCGATTTTAAACCGGATGTATCTGTGGTCTGAGCTACTCACTTCCCCAGACAGCTTTTAACAAAGTCACCCAGAAACTGGGTGCAAACTGTTAGATCTAAAACTTCCTCACGCCGTGTTGTGACGAAGGTCGGTTTATTACCTCTATTCAATATGTCTAAATTAAATTTCATAAAGAATTGTAAAAGTGCCTCACCCCTAGAGTTTGTGCCCGAGCTACCCCACAACTCATGGTGCGCATTCGCATCCATGCCGATGATGGTCTGCCATCCACCTGCTCTGCTACCCACCATCAGCTGCTCCAATTCGTTGGGTGGAGGAGGGTCCGTGCTGTCCCCTGGCAGATAGGCTGACGCGACAGTAATGTCCCTCAGCCCATCCGCTCCTCCACATCGGATTTTGATCATTGCCAGGTCCCTGGAACAGAAATTCATTAGAGGGAGAAACTCTATCCCTTCCCTGACAAAAATGCAGGCCCTCGGGTTCTCGCTGGATCTGCTGTAGATGAGCTTTCCAGTAGCTCCGCCGAGTCCCTTGATCTCTCCTTTATAGGAGTACTGTTCCTGGATGAGGGCCACATCCGTGTTCCTCAGAGCCATTAGTAGTCCGGCCGTGGCTGCCCTACTGTGTTCGAGGTTGACCTGAAGGAACCTAAGTCCCATTAACCCTTAGTTGCTTCCCCAGTGGGCGGAAGCTAACCGTTCCCATGCCCCAGAATGCCTTGAAGGAGGTTCCTTCAAGGTCTCTGTAAGATGTCGGGTCGATCGAGAAGGCGAGCGTCTGTCCTTTCTCCTCTGCCTTCCTGCTTAAAACCGACCAGTGTTGCGTCCCCAGTTCAGGGTTCTGGATCTTAAGTCTGCTGATAACCGTCTCCTGCGGGACGGTGTCAGGGATCCGTACGAGGACCTTGCGTCTCTTTGGGAGTTCCTTGGGCTCGACGGCTGTCAAGTCCGCCCCCTCCCAAATCTGACCGAGGCCCCCGATCGTTTTCCGCAGCCAGTCCCGCGACTGCGGGCCGGCACAGGTTGTCCAGAGGATGCCCCCCGTCAGGCGCGTCCGGTGGAACTGAGGCGGGCACTCCCCTTCCTGAAGAGAGTCCACTGCAGCTACCACCGCAGCCTGGATCAGGTCCGCCTTCCCCTGGTCTAGCGTGACCTCAGGATGGCGTCTGTCAATCACCGCAATCCCGAGGCCCTCCGCAGCCTCCCTGTAAGAGCCAGTCTGCGCCGGTGTTCCGGCCTTGGTTCCTTTGGGAGGTCTGTCTGTAGTAGGCGTGCTAGAGCCAGAGCGCGGCGTCTTCCGACTCGCACTCTCCTCTTGCGCCTTTACAGGCACCCTGGCCCTTTTGGAACGTCTGTCTGTAGTGGGCGTGCTAGAGTTCGAGCGCGTCCTCTTCTGACCCGCACTCCCCTCTTGCGCCTTTACAGGTTTCTCGACCGTCCAGGTCCCAGCCGCCATTTTTTGCGCCCTCCGGAGCTTCTTTCTTTGCGCCCCGGAAAGACGCTTGGACTGCCGGGGCAGTCCCTCTACTCTAACAGTAGAGTCCTCACTGGTGAAGGGGCCCCCGGAGTCCGCGGAGCTCGCCGCCCTCCGGTGGGACCCAGCCTCCAGCTTGGGTGTCGGGGACAGGTCTCTGGCCGAAGCTACCCCCTGATCCCCTGTATCTACGCCGGTCGTGGGACCTCCAGAGTCCGCTGCCGTCCCCTGGCTCGTCTCCGTTTCCGGGATAGACTCAAGGCACAAGTCTGTAGCCGGAGCCACTCCTCGAGCCTCATTGGTTTTGGTTTTGTATGTGTTTATTATCTTCATGTTGTTCCCACGAGAATGGGCTGTCCACACCATCAGAACCCCCTGTGTGGTGCAAGGCGGGTTACTCTGGAGGGTTGCCTGGTACTCCAGAGGTTCCGTTCACGACACCATCGCCCTGGTGCCATCCATCCATAGGCACGGGTCACGTGACACCGTAGACTGGGGGAGTTTAGTTCGACCTCCTTGTCTAGATCCGTCATGTTTAGTTATTAGCAGGGTCACCTCGTGCAGGATGCGGATTTTTACCGCGCATGACGGTCTTGGGGAAAGCTTCATCGGGAGTTTATGTTGTTATTTCCACTTCCTCAGCTTGCCCCCTGGAGTCCTTTGGCCCGCGACTCCTTAACCCCGAAACTTAGCATAGTATTGAAGTAAATGTTGAAAATAATTAGGACGCAATCATACTATTAAACCAAAAAAGCAACATACCAATGAATTAAACTTTAAGCCAATAAATGTTCAAATTGAGCACCACCAACTTCCTCCATTCAATTGTGTAAATTTTGTTCAAAATTTTGCCTAAAATTTGCAGGCATTTCAGGAGTAATTCTCTCAATAATGCGCTGATGTAACTCTTCCAGTGAATCGGACTCGGTAGCATAAACTTTTGATTTTAAATGCCACACAAAAAATTCTAAAGGGGACAGGTCTGGATATTGGGCTGGCCATTCTACAGCACCTCTTTGACCTATCCATTGACCGTAGTGATGGGAAGAATCAGTCTTTTAAGTGAGTCGAGTCCCAAGATTCAACTCGCTGAAATGAGAGTCTGAGTCCCGACTCACCTCGACTGAATCGCATTGGGATTTGACTCACCTCGTTCAAGACTCATGAGTCGTTCATAACTGAATCAGAATCGGAGTCGCAAGAATGCTATTGATGTATTGTGATTTGTAACTCTCAAATCTTGAACCGCTCCGTGACTGTTAATTTTGTCATGTGTAGCGTAATGTAAAATGAGTCGCCAGTTTGAAAAGCCATTAATAAAGTACCTTATTATGAATCAGTAAAATACAAAATAAGTCGACAGTATTCAGTTAGCTACTATTATTTGGTAATAAATTTTAAAATTAAAATATATATTATAATACAAGGGTTACTGTTTTATAAATTCACATAATTATGTTACTATAAATTTACATATATACATAGTGGAACTAAATACTAAATAGTAAGCAGTCTTTCAGTGCTTTATATACCTATATGCAGAGCAAAGAAACATTTTCTAACAAAAATAGCGACTTTCTTTTGTTTTCCTAATAAAGTTGTACCTAGCTTATTATAAATCAAGCAAAATACAAAATAAGCTGACAGTATTCAGCTGGCTACAAATATTTGGTAATAAATTTTAAAATTAAAATCAATATAAGTTATAGGAAAAGCGTCACTGTTTTTTAAATTCACAATAATTGTGTTGCTATAAATTTACATATATACATAATGGAAATAAATAGTAAGCAATCTGTCAGTGCTTTATATATGGAGAGCAAAGGAACATTTGCTAACGCAAATTGCGACTTTGTTATTTTCCTAAGCGGATCTAACCAAAAAAAAAAAACCTAGAGAAGCCCTTAAAAATATACACTATTATACCCAATGGATGGATAAGTTTAAATTTAAAAACCAGTTTTTTTTCAGAAACAAAGATTTTGACAAAAATACATCATGTTTTAGCGAATTTTTGTAAAAAAAGTTGTTAACGAGGATTGTGACTTTTGGAAATTAGAAAATTTTCTTCAAATGAGCGCGTACTATAGCCCCTGTTCCCGTTAGACCTATTTTTCCGAGGTCAGTTTCAAACTTTGTATGTTCAGATAGCACAATGATAAAAAATAATTAACTTAAAGCAACCCTTTTCTTGGGAAACTTTTGGTTCATCAGTCACTAAAAATAATACAAGTAAATATACAAATGTCTGGACGCAAATGGGTTATGGTAGTGAATTTTCATAGAAATGATCTCGCACACAATATTTTTTTCCTGTAACATAAAAATATGAATTTTAGCATATGGTTTCTTTTTAATATCGCTAACTGAGTCCAGCAGTTTTGAGCGACACTGCCTCTATGTTTGCAACCCTCCATACACGTACTTACTTAATAATAATCTTCAATAGTAGATTGGTCGACTGTAATGTGTAATGTATTCCCTTGATAGGCGTGGTTTAGCTCGAGTAGCTCTAGTCAGAACTGAAATAGGCAAACAGTTTTGCGGCATTGTGTTTTGATATAGTATATACCAATGCATGAATATATTATATTGTTTAGTCTCGTGGGGTCATTTAGATTCACTAATTACGTATATAAATGAGAAAGCTCAAATTACCGCTACCTATTCCAAGTAAAAAGAGAAGTAAATTAAACTTAAAAAAAATACAATATATTTTTTAGGATTTCTAAGTCCATTTTTAGGGAGACTCAAAAGCCAAACAAAGTTTTTTGCGATATGTGAAGAAAAAACAAGGCTCCTATGAGAGTTGTCCGAACGCGCTGAATTTCAATTGTTATCTTTAGCAAATACGCAATAGTAGCGAATTTTCATAAAAAAACTTGTTTTCATAAATCTGCAAGTTAAAATAGTAAGTAAGTATTGAAAAAAAGTAAGCAGGCAACGCGTTTTTGCAGCGAATGTTCATAAATATATTTGAAATGTTATAAGTCAATTTCGCATTATTAAGCTAAAATCTTAACTTTTAATATTTAACAGTACAATTAAGTGTCTATAATTGAGCAACATTGGGTACCTACAATATTTTATAAAAATAAAACGTAAATATTTAAGTCTGACTGCCTTTTGAATAAGTAGCAGGTTTAGCAAAAGTAAGTACAAAAAATTATAATGTTTGTAGAGTTTTTAAGAGCATTCCAATTCATACCTTTATCTGTCCCATTATTAGGCAGATTTTTTTTGTTAATAATTATTAAAAGTCAAAAAAGGCATATCTTAGTGTATACTGCACCACGAACATCTTACAATAAATGTTGTAATAAAAAAAGGCACTGAGCATGGCTTAACCGAAATATAACGCGAGGATTGAAACAGCCGGGATGTCTGTTGTAGAGAATATATCAGCCAATAAAACCGTCCGGATCGCTTCGCGCCAATTTCAAAATGAAGTATAAGTCCCACTATCTCATACGTTTTGTAATTGACGAGGCAAATTCATTAAACAACTGTTTTATGTCTGTGCCTTTAATTTGTAGATTTTTTTAGAGTTTATTTGTTTGTTAGTTAGTGTAATAGAAACACATATCAGCGTATAATGCGTTATTATTTACTATATTGGCCAAGTAAAGCAGCATAAGAATATGATGACTGTGGAGAAAAGAGTAGGTAGGTAGGTACTTATATCATGGAAACAACTATTAACCAATGTCAAAGTTTGTTGTGAAAGTGTAGGTAAATTATGTTTAATGTCAGACATCTGTAATGAAAAACTAGGTATCAAATTATTATCTTTACCAAATTCCAAACTACATTTAGATCGTTAGAGTAGGCCTATAAAAAGTTCGCAATTTATTTCCAGACTATGATGGCTTACTAGAATTATTTGTGAACACTATCTATTTCCACGGGTTAGCGCTCAAAATCGAAAATAACCTTTTAATGAGAATGAAATGTAACATTAAGTAACTACTTAATGATTCAGTTAGGTATAAGAAAAAACTTCAGTGTGATGTCAGGACAACTCCAGGCGAAACCTTGTTCTTCTTTTAGACTTGCTCGTGCATTTATTTGATTTATTTTCTATTTTCAAAACAAAAAGAAATCATTGCCCTTGAATAATATAATTTTAAATTTCGTGCGTCTTTGTACTTATTCTACTTGACTTTCTAATATTGGCCAAATCGCCTTCCAAAACACTAGTCTGACCAATGACATAATAGATAGGTCTATGAGCCTGACTTTGTGCCATGTTGCCAAATGTAAAAGTTATCAACGATTTTTGTGACTAGTCTATGACCTAGCGTCTTTCAGTTTTTGCTGTTTTTAAAATACTAAATTTGGTATTCTTCTGGCAGCTAATTTATAGTAAAAAAATTAAGTTTGAATAAGCTAATTGTTCTTTTACTCAAAAACATCAAATTTGCGGTGATAGTATTATAATCTTTATACTAGAAACCTATGTACCAAATTTCATTCAAATAGCTTTATATTTTTTCGAAAAAACGAGGTCCCATTTACCTGGCGAATGAACTTATTCAAGCAATTTGTACAAATAATAATATACCTGCAGAGACATAAATATCATACATACATACACACACACACACACACACACACACACATATATATATATATATATATATATATATATATATATATATATATATATATATATATATATATATATATATATATATATATATATATATATATATATATATATATATATATATATATATATATATATATATATATATATATATATATATATATATATATATATATATATATATATATATACATAATTCGGTAAGTCAACAAAATGATAAAGTACGGCGTTGCGCCCTATACTAATAGTATAGATATAGCGGTCCGTCGCGAGCTTAACATAAGTTTTTAAATAGGACACGGCATTTTTTTAATCCATTGCTACTATTCTCTGTAAAGTTTCCTCTATTTATTGACCAATAATATCGTATATGTTATATATGGACCGTTTCCGAAATATGTAACTTTCTCAATTATTTTCTCTCAAAATCGTTATACGTTTTAAAACTAATATCAGGTCAGGTCATTGTTTTGAAGATTTTAGAAATAAATAGTAAACGTTATTATTACCACACCACTCGGATAACTACTGGGATAATAAAGCTTCTATATATAGTGTTCAAAATCGTCAGACAGATTTGGATAACTTTATATATATATATATATATATATATATATATATATATATATATATATATATATATATATATATATATATATATATATATATATATATATATATATATATATATATATATATATATATATACTAACAATTGTAACTGTTTCTTGATTGTTTTAACTGTTTTGGATCATTGTAAAATAAAGTATGTTTAATCTAATGTTTTCGGAAGGCAATCTGCAATTATAGTCATAAATTGTGAAAATTTACTTTACCAACAAGTTGCGAACACTGCCATTATAATGTTGTAACCAAAAAAAGGCATTGGGATGCTAGGATATATAAAAATATAATAATTCAGTGATGTTAATTAGCTGTCTCAGTGTCTCACAAACTGTCAAAGATATGAATGATATTTCCTGAAATTACACTATCGACTCAATGGGACTGATACGGACTTTACAACTTCGCTACCTTTGCCAGCATTGAATGCCTGTAAAGTTCAACTTCAAAGTATTCTTTAGCAACGAACTCCAAGCTATTTTGAAGGATTACATATTTCGAACTAGTTTAACATCGCCTAGCGCAAACAATTTTTCGAACCAAAGGTTTGGTTCAAGTTAGGGTTCGGTTCGAAATTTCGAAACTTTGCACACCTCTAAAAACAATATATATGATAATAAATAAGAAAAAATTGTATATTAAATATATGTGTTTGATTTTCTTTTATAAAAACTGAAATATATCTTACGTGATAATGTATTTTTTTTACCAAAAACCCATTTCTCTGTACTTCATATATATATATATATATATATATATATATATATATATATATATATATATATATATATATATATATATATATATATATAACATCTGTTGTTAATTTCCAATGATTTTTTTTTATTTCCTTCATTATGTAATTAAGTATGTATATTATTTCAAAATAAACTATTTTTAACATTATTTCTCCTCAATCATACATTAAAAAAACACAATTTTGCAGCAAATTAGCGTTAAAAATAATGTTAAAAGGTAGGTGTCATCAAGGAGAGGTTGTTTGAAAATATTTATACGTTTTCCCCTCAACCATAAACTTGGAAAACAAGTTTGCAGCAAATGAGCATTAAAAAATATAGAAAAGTAGGTGCCAAAGAGTAAAGCTTTTAAGAAATATATATAAACAATTTCTTAACTATAAACATTGAAAGACAATGTTGCAGGAAATGAGCATTAAAAACCAATGTTAAAAAGACTATCATGGCAGCCAGCTTTTTTTAAATTTATTAAACATTTTCTCATTAAGCATAAATTTTGAAATACAATTTTGCAGCAAATAAGCATTAAAAATAAATGCCATCAAAGACAGCTTTTTTAAAAATATTTGGCAATAATAAAAAAAACATTAAAGTTAATTATAATGCGGTTTTGCTGTTAATTAAAAAATGAAACTAATCTTGTCAATGCATTTTTTCATTACAAATATTTTTATAGGAAAATGTCATTGCAATTTAAACTATTAATACCTTCTACAAAAACGATTATTTACCCTTATATATATTTATTTGTATCTAAATAACTCAAACAATACAAAATGCAATTAAATAAGTCTCCTATAAAACATAAATTTGAATGTCTACATTAATTACATAATATTTATTTTCTCTATATGGGAGGAGCATAAGAAATAAGAACACTCCCATTGGTCTGTCTATGACACTTCACACAGTCAGCCAGACAAGTACTGAAAAAATGATCTTTCTGCCTGTCTGGAGACGATCTATTGTTGTGTCGCGCTAAAGAGTGTCGCCCAGAACCACTGTCGCGCTAATCGACGACCTCGTCGCTAACTTACGTACCAAATTTGGTTAGCATAGCTTTTCTATTTTCTGAGATAAAAATTTTTTCCGAAATAAAACCCATAATTTTCCCGGAAAACCTGGTTTTATTTTCCTAGCCAGCGAACTTATCCAAGCCACTTACAAAAGGAAAGTGCATGTCAAATTTTATTAATATCGGACCATTATTTTATGAGTTATCGGTGTGATATACATATACAGACACACACACACACAAATATATATGTATATATATGTATATATATATATATATATATATATATATATATATATATATATATATATATATATATATATACATATATATACATATATATACATACATATATATATATATATATATATATATATATATATATATATATATATATATATATATATATATATACATATAAAAATTGAAACTGACCTTTGATATGGGTTCTAGGGGTCCTAGTTTGAGCTCATTTGAAAAAAATGTTTCAAAATTCAAAAGTTAAGATCTCCCCATTAGTAAATTTTTTCTAAGAAAATTCACTAAAAGGGAAAAGGGAGTAGGTGTACCTATATTTTAAATTCTTAATATTCTATAGATATCGTAAATAAGGCAAGTGTATATAATTTTTAATGCTATTAAATTACTTTAATAGTATGAATAAGAAATTATACTCAATAACCGATAATTATAATTAAAGCTTTGGCGTTTCTCAAGCACAAAGCATGTAGATGCAGGTAATCTTTTTTAGGCGCAAATATGGCTTATTGCTTTATGGCATTGACCTTGACCATATCATCTCTCCTACTTTGTAAGCGTCACGTACAAGACCCTAATCGGAATCAACCCATTCTTGTTGCGAGGTGGCGATTCCTATTCTCAGTCTCAGACTCAAATCTCCGAGTCCGATTCAATCATGAGATGAGTCGGTGAGTGGTGAATCAGTGAATCGGATTCGGATTCAGTGACCAAGAGTCCTGAGAGTGAGAGTGAGTCGGTGACTCGGACTCGGGAGTCATATCAGCAACTGAGTCGATTCACTTGATTCACTGGTGGGAGTCGACTCAGTGACTCGAATCAGTCAGTCAGTGCCCAACACTAGTAAACACTCCAACGAAAAGCCTTTTAAGTGTGATCAGTGCGACTTTAGCAGTGTTAAAAAATATTATTTAACACAACACGTCATCATGCAACATATTAAAAAAAATCCTTTTAATTGTGATCAGTGTGATTTCAGCACTGCCCGTAAGTATTGTTTGCCGCGGCATATAATCAAGAAACATGATGGACAAAGACCTTTTATGTGTGATCAGTGTGACTTTAGTACTGTGTTTAAAAATCATTTGCCGCAACATGTAATGGTGAAACACACTAAAGAAAGGCTTTTTAGATGTGATCAGTGTGATTTTTTTACTGCCAGAAAGTCTTACATAACACAACACATGATGATAAGACATACAGGAGAAAGGCCTTTGAAATGTGACCAGTGTGACTACTCTACTGCCAGAAAGCCTCATTTAAAACAACACATAATGAGAAGACACACCAAAGAAAAGCCTTTTAAATGTGATCAATGTGATTTCTACACTTCCAGAAGGTATTATTTAGCAAAACATGCAATTGCAAGGCACACTGAGAAAAATTCCTTTAAATGTGATCAGTGTGATTTTAGTGCCCCCTTTAAGTATTCTTTATCATTACATATAAGAGACCACACTGAAAAGAAACCTTTTAAATGTGAACAATGTGAGTTTAGTATTGCTTTTAAGACGAATTTAAGAAAACATATAATATTGAGTCACAATAAAAAATAATATTGGAAATCTAATCAGTGTAACTTTAATACTACCCATATGTAGGGTGGCCCATTGAAAACAAGCTGGCAGCCATAACTGCCAGAAAAGATTTTGTTGAAAGAAACCTGAAACAAGTCAAGTTTGCTTGTGAGAGGAAGAACTTTTAATGCAAAAAGTATAGCCCAAACTTTACCCTCCTAAGAGCTGTTCTAGAGCTGGTCAGATCTTTAATAGTTGGCTGGTGTGGTATACTTGCAATATGGTAGGTGGTAGTGGAATTTTCCTTTACGTGATAGTAAAGGATTTTTTTCACACCCGAGGAGGTATCACCCCTTACATCAAGGGGCCGGTGAAGTCCCAACGGACGTTTCCGGTTCTGGTGTATGAGTCGGTTTCTCTTATAAGCAAAAATGATGGTGGCTCCTCCTTATATAAAAGATTCCAGAGGTAAAATACCCCTCCATTCGGATCTCCGGGAGAGGGGTGTACAGGGGGCGTCAGCATCAAGATTTATCATATCCTCGAATATATGTGGCCTAAATTCTAGCCTGAACTCCGTCCACCATTTTCTCCAGGCTAATAGGCTCCAACTCCTCTTCCTCACCGAAACTCAAATCAGTGCCAAAACAGCCACTAACCACCTTAATTTCCTTACTTCCTTTAGATTGCATGGAGGAGTGTGCACGTACGTCCGTAGCAATCTACCCTGCACCAGACTCCCCAATTTAGAAGCTGGAAGAAAATAAATACTATGGATAAAAGTCTCTCTCAGGGTTGCAACTAAATTCATCTGTTGCATTTACCGGTCACCTTCTGACAACAACTTTGTCCAGCTCTTTGACTACCTTTCTGAAAAAACCGACCATCTGATTTCTGAATATCCTTCCTCTGAGGTCACTATTCTTGGTGACTTCAATGTCCATAATAAGGAATGGCTAGGATCTTCAAAAACCGATCCAAAAGGAAGATCAGCGGAGGCCTTTGCAGTCAGCAATTATTTAGCCAATATGGTTCAGCAACCTACTTACTTTCCTCGCATCCCAACACACAGCTCAAATCTCTTGGATCTCCTTCTTACTATAAATCCTGACTGCTATAAGATATCAGTCACCGCCCCTCTGGGTCGCTCAGACCATGGCATGGTTACTGCTTCCTGTGCAATGCAACCCAAGGTCACACAGTCATCACACCCATGTATCGTTTGGCACTACAACTCCGCGAACTGGGACGAAATGCGAGAGTACTTTTCTTCATTTCCATGGGCATCTGTCTGCTTCTCTCATCCTGACCCCTCTTGATATCTCACAAAACGCCACCGAAATTATCCAAGCTCCCATGGAATTATTTATTTCACGTACACAGAAGACCTCTGCAGCCACTCAAAAGCCCTGGTTGTCTAAATCCTGTGACAAGGCCAGACTTAAAAAGGTCAAAGCTCACGAAAAGCTTCTACACAATCCCAGTCAAGAAAACCGTCAAGCATTTAACAACGCAAAAAACTGCTATGTCCACATTCTTTCTGAGACAAAAAACTCGTTTAATAACCACATTAAAAACACTCCTCTTAAGCTCCAGCGGCAGCAAACCCTTCTGGACTCTTGCTAAATCTATTGGGAATAATTTCTGCAAGAGCACGTTCCCACCTCTTGTCTCAGGGGATGAAATTGTTTCTACCGCACTGGGCAAGGCTGATCTTTTTGCCTCGTTGTTCGCCGGCAATTCTACTCTCAACCCACCTCCAAATGTTCAACCACCAACAGTCCCCAATGTTGCGCATAAAATGACAGATATCACTTGCAAAACTAAAAATGTACGAAAGATGCTCTCTTCTCTTAATACCAGGAAAGCCTCTGGCCTTGACGAGATCCCAGCAATTGTTCTCAAAAAATGCGCACCAGAGCTTGCTCCTGTCCTGACTCGTCTGTTTCAGATATCTTACAATAGAGGCATATTCCCTAGTAACTGGAAAACTGCTCAAGTACAACCCCGTCCGCAAGAAAGGATCCAAAGCGCTTCCTAGCAACTACAGGCCTATTTCTCTCCTTTCAGTCGTCTCTAAAGTGATGGATGAGTTTATAAACACCGAATTACTAAAGTTTCTTGAAAAACACAGTCTAATCCATGACAGGCAGTATGGATTCCGCCAGCACAGATCAACTGCCGACCTCCTTTCCTTTGTCACCCATTCTTGGAAGAAGTCTATGGAACTACACGGTGAATCCCAGATTGTCGCTGTAGACATATTCAAAGCATTCGACCAGGTCTGGCACGCAGCGCTGCTTAATAAATTACCGGCCTATGGCCTACCACCAAAACTCTGTACGTGTACAGCAAATTTCCTGTCCAACCGGAGCATTTCTGTTGTCATGGATGGCCATTCCTCTAAACTGTATCTAGTTAATGCAGAAGTTCCTTAAGGTTCAGCTTTAGCCCCTACTTTGTTTCTTCTCCACATCAATGACCTCCTCTCTAGCACATCCAACCCAGTTCACAGTTACGCGGACGACAGCACCCTCCACTCAAATATACAATATTCTAAGCCTGTCTCTTTAGCCCAATTAGATGCGGATCACAGATTTATGGAGGGTTCTGTTTTCGTGGATCTCCAAAAAAGATTAGACTGGGGAAGTATAAATCTGTTCAATTCGATTCCTCCAAATCATAGTCTTGCTTTCTTGCCCATAACAGATACACCAGCCCTAGACCGATCACAATCAACAACCAAGTTATTCAAAGTAATGAGTCCTTTTCACTTGTTGGCATCTCTGTGGATCGAAATCTCAATTGGCACCAACATGTCACATCAATTGCAGAAGCGGCTGCTAAGAAATTAGGTTTCCTCTTCCGGGCTCGCAAATACTTTTCGCCAGCTAATCTCTATACTTTATACACTTCACAAATAAGACCAAACCACGAATACTGCTCCCACATCTGGGTTGCTGCTGCCCCTTCTACACTTGCTATCCTGGACTCCATTCAGAAGAGAGCTATATGTCTCATCGGTGACCCAACCCTCACCCAAAGGCTGCCATCTCTTGCCCACCGTCGTTCCGTTGGTGACCTCTCTCTCTTTTATAGACATCTGCACGGGCACTGCTCAGAGGAGCTTTCTTCCATAGTTCCTCCACCTGCTGCCCCAACAGATCTACCAGGGGAACAGAGTGAATGCACCCTTTTACTGTCCAGGTCACCAGACATAGAACATCTTGTTATGCCCGCTCTTTTGTCCTGAGGACTTCCAAATTGTGGAATTCCTTGCCGGAACATGTTTTTCCTTCTCCCCTGAACCTCCAAACCTTCAAGTCCAGAATTAACAAGTTGCCTCTTTCCTCCTTGTCGACACCCACGAGACAATAGTATTTAGGCTGTAGGCCCTTGTGGTGTGTTGTTGAAATAAAAAAAATTAAGTATAATTTTACCATACAGTTAGTTTAGCGACAGCTACTGATGAAGACAATTGCGTTGTCGAAATACTTATCTAGCGTATAACTCTCTGTTATTATTTTTGTGGTTTTTGGGGTGATTATGCTTTTTGTTAAAGAGTACGCGGTCTACTCTTTAAAAAAAAAGGTGAGACATAAATTTATTATTTCATACATTTTAGTTAATTTTTTTATCCTTTTCAAGATAAATCAATTAACTGAATCCATTAATTTGAAATCGATTAATATCCTAAAACTGCCATACTTTTTGTTACTTTGTTAAAAACCTCTTAATTGTAAGACGAACTTGAAAATTCCGGCTGATTTTAATATTCAATGCACAGTTATCCCACCAGATTTAAAATGGACATACCTGTGACGTACTCCCGCGCCACTCTTTGGTTGAGAGTAACCACGCAACTTCTTTAATCTATAAAGCCGGATCCGTGGCAATACATCTAATATAGTTAGGTATGCAAAAAATTTGACATATACATGATGAGATGTCACCGTACCATTTAAAATGTTGTTTAACTCTACTAGTGTTTTTCTCACTGATTTATTCCAATAATTCTAATACAAATGTAGGGACAACGTTATTTTCAGAGACTGACGTATACAAAGAATGCTGGTCATCGGAAGATATATCAATTTTAACAACGCGTATGGTTCTTGAAGATTTGCTTCCTACAACGAACGTCTTAATTATTGATAACAATGAATTTATAAGTGATATTATACAATATTTTAGATTGATTCTTGAAGTAATTAGAAAAGAAACTTATGGTAAAACAAAACATATAACTTTGATTGCTTTGACTGACTTGTTAGGTAAGTATTTCTTGTAGAACCAACATTATTTTTTATAGTTTGAGATCACGTCGCGCGTCTCTGTCATTTTGCAATTAAACTTGAAGTTAGCTTCAGGTAAACTGGCTGCGATAGATGAAGCTTATCCCCACCACACATGCCCGTTGATTCTATTCTTATTCCTATCTTAGATTTAAATTTAGGAAGGAGCTGTCCAACAGAACTTTGTTACCGTGGCCTCTAAGCATGGGTATCGGTAAAGGGCACAGGGATGTATTGTTGTTTATTAAGCCGTATAGGCCTTTGGGCCATCAGCACTGCGACCCCAAGGAGTCTTTTGTGCATGCCTTTTTTCTAATAGTTGTCCGAAAAGTTCGGACTTTTTTGTAGTCTACTATATTTTTGGGAGCTATTTTACGTATTTCCTGGGGTGTTAAGGTCACCCTTCAAGGTATTTGAGCCTTGTTGTTTGCTCTGTTGTTTCTCCTACTTCAGTGCAGTATCTCCAGTTTTCACTGTCCGCCTTACCCATCTTCATCAGGTGATACCTTACTGGGAAGTGTCCTGTGATTATACTCAAGTCGTTTCTGTTCAATTCAAGAAACAGTTCAGACTTATCTGTTGATATGGTGCTGAACCGTTTTACCTGCCTTAAGCCTAGTGTTTTCTCCAGTATGACAGCATTTGATGTCTCACACAAGGATCAAGATCATTTTTCTTATATGGCTTTTTCTTAATCCGCAATAGAGCTTTGAACCATAGAATGGTGTTGTTGCTACCGTTTTTGCAAGGTTTTCTCCTTCCTTATTTCCTTCAATGCATTGATGCCCTGGTACCCACATCAAAGTTACTTTGTTGTTCGTAGCCGGTTGCTTCAAGGACTTTTTGCAATCCCAGGTCAGTTTAGACTCGGTTTTGAAAGATGCCAGAGCCTTGGTACGGCCTGACTGTCTGAAAGGATGATTCAGTTTTCTTTGTATGCACTCCTGTACACAGAGATTCATAGCAAGCATTTCTGCTTGGAAGATGGTGGACGTTTTCCCAGGGACTTGGCGAGGCTGAAGTTAGATCCTCTTATTCCCAGTCCTGCTCCCTTCATTTATTTAGATCCGATTATATACCATACGAATAAGTTGTTTGTTAGCCTTTCAGTCCAGTTTAGCTGTCATTTGATCTGTTGGTTTGGCGAGTGACTCCAATAGAATAATTTCCAGGATTTTGAAAAAGTGGCCAATTTACATTTGTCTGCTTAAAACAGTCTTGAGACACTTAGTACTGATTTCGTCTTCACGTATACCCAGACAGCACAGGCACATTCTGAGAATATACCAAGAATGTTTCGACAGAATATTCAAACATCCCCAGAACATTCTCACAAGGTACAATATATATTCATAGAACATTTTATGAACATGAGAATGGGACAGATTCTATCATACTAATAAGGTTCTTAGAATGTTATTTATAATATTCTTAGGAGCTCCCAGTATCTCCTGAAAATGTTCCACGAACATTCAATGAATCTTCTCAAAATGTTTATACATATACTTATGGGAACATTATGTTTTGAAAAAAGATATACAAGGTGTTTCGCATAAGAACCGACACAGAGCACAAGCATGCAGGGGAACCTTAATATGCTAATTTAATGCAACATATCCCTATACTAAGGTGCATCCCTGAGAAGTTATAGGCCTTCAAGTGGGGTTTTAAATTTCGAAAAAAATCAATATCTCAGTAATACTTCAACTTAGAATAACCAAATTTCGTACACGTTTTGGGTGTACCAAGTGCATTAATCGTTGGTGAGTAGAGTTCAAGTGAAGCATTTCAAAGGGTTAAAGAGTGATGACGCACCCATAAAATGTGACATAATTTTTTAACCTATGGGCGGATCTAAAAAATTATTACTTAATTTTATGGGGAAGTATAAATATATAAAATAAACATAAAACTTTTTTATTGTTGTTATTTTTCAAAAAACTTTTGTCGTTTTCCAGAAAAACCCGAATAACTAAAGATACATATATTATCAAAGTTACTTAAAATCATCAAAAATTCAATAGATGCCCATGAAATTATCATGTTGAAGAATTTCTATAACTTATCGATAGCAATTTTTTTATTTCTGTTGTTTGAGTTGTCTGTTTTATAATAAATTATACTTATTTACACTTTTGTCCTGATTGTCAAATTTGACCTATACATAAGTTTATTGGCAAATATTTAATTTTTGATGATTTTTAGTAAGATGGATAAAATATGTTTCTTTACTTATTCGTGTTTTTTCTTGAAAACAACAAAGTTTTCTGAAAATAACAGGAGTAACAAAGTTTTAGAGTTAAATTCCTCATAAAATAAAATATTTTCTTAAATCCACCAATCTGTTGAAAAATGTGACATTTAAAGGGTGCATCACCCCTAATCAACCCTTCCAAATGCCTTAATTAAACTCTACTTATCATTGATGAATGCCCTTGGTACACTCCAAACGGGTACTAAATTTGGTTTTTCTAAGTTAAAGTATTACACAGATATTGATTTTTTTCGAAATTTGAAACCCCAATTTGGAGGCCTATAACTTCTCAATGGTGCCACTTAATATAGGGGTAAGTTGCGTTAAATCACCATATTTTACGTTTACCTACATGCCCCTGTCCTGTGTCGGTTGTTATGCGAAACACCCCGTATACATTTTTTTAATGATACAGAAATTAAGAAAATGCAAATATATGAAATATTGGATTTATCTTCAAAATTTACTGATTTTACACCATTTAACTGGCCTTTTATATATTTTTTTATAAGCAAGCCAAACAGGCTAGAATTTGAACTTCAATCACTCACCCTTGTGTAGGTTACCATACTGTCCCAGTGGTTACACACACTTCTAAACTCAAGTTCAGATACGTAATAAGTCAACAATTCTAGTATTGCACATTTATTCAGATTAAGTATGTAGATACTTATAACAAATACAATATATACAGAAATGTCTGAATAAAATATTCATAAAACAATTAAAATTTCAATAACATAAAAATCAAAGAAATAAAGACGCAGTCCTTGGAGTTGCCAGAAAATTAAATAGAAAAATACAATGTTTCCGAGATAAATATTCGAGGTTACCCCCTGAAGTAACTTGAAATTTGGCTAGACTATTGATTCTACAGGCTTTCAGTGTGGTATTAAAGGAATTGCATTACACAATAGTACCTACACCTTCATAGAATACAACTAAATTGGACAGAACAGGCCACAAAATCACACTCACTTGCACTTACACAAAACTACAACTGAATGTCATCGATCAGACCTTTTGACCCTTCACTTGTATTGTTGCTTTTTGGTCTGCGCCAGATGACTTGATTTTTACTTCTACCGCTATTTCCATATCCCGATGCTTGTCACCAACAGCTTGTATATTCTGGTTGTAAAGGCATACTCTGGCAAAGTGATTCCGTATCTGATAAATTGCAAGTTTTATTGTACATTCATCTTCCCACCATATGTTCAGGTCCACATTTTCTGCACTTCATAGTGATACTTCTCACAACATTAACTTCTTCCACAGGAGTAAAAAGCTTAGACAATTTTATAGATTTGCAGTATTCTTGCACTTTTCCAGTCCATCAGTCCATCCACATAAAACGGTGGTGGTGGTTTATATTGCATGACTTAGGTACTATTGAACATAATACAATTTTTAATTATGTATTATACAATGTAGGTGTACCCAATTCGTAAGATGATCCAGTCTCAAGCAAAATTGGCGAACCCATTATCAGTGTCAACTACAGGAGATGCTTTAAAACTTGTTTCTTTATTGAGTGCGATTTATTTAACCTGACACCATGTTTTAATTGCTTCTGTACTCTGGATCTATGTTTGCAATTACACACTGTTCTCCGTGTTCACGTCACATTATTATTTTTAATTAATTCTGTTAGAATAGAACCTTATACAACATTGACTACAGACCATTCATTTTGACATTAATTTTCATTTACGTCTAGCGGCCATCTTGCCATTTTCCCCTCCCGGCGGCATGGACATGCGCTCTATGCCTAAAGAAGGAATTGCCTAAACATACAATGTCTTTACAATAGACAGGTAACAGAATCAAACATGCACAATAGTTACGATTATAATTCTCACCACTATACCGCAATCATCATCTGTCTTTTTCATTAAATTTTAAAGTTATATAATATTATAAGGACACCTCAAGCATATTCTAAGCGAATATTCGGAATAATAATCTATTCAAATATTCTCAGTATATTGATGAAGAATTTTCTTAGGATGTGATTGAATGAATGTACTCAGAATATTCAAGATTGAAGTTTGACATTCCATAAATGTTATTAGAACATTTCGAAACAAATATTCTGAAAAAAGAATGTTCTCACATTGTGAGAACATTCTGAGAATATCTTGTGCTGTATGGACTAAGATTCAGCATTGCCTCTATTTCAGCTGTAGGATATGATGCCAAAGCTCCCGTTATTGCAAGACAGATCAGCCTTTGCAATATTTGTTGAGGCTTGTGCCGTTTATGGCCACCATATGCTATACACATGCACCACAGTTAGGTATATCCAATATACCATCCTGGGATTCAGCCCTCATGTCTATCCCACAAGTCTACGGCAAGTCCAGCCTGCCATCGTGGCTCTCGAAAGAGTTTATTTCACGTATGTATTTCAACTCAGTGTTTGGTCTAGGAAAATCCCAGAATATTTAACTTCATTGGAAAATTGTGTCTGTGTACCATTCACAGTGGAAGCTTCTAAATTTAGTTTCTTTCAGTTCGTGAATGAGACAAAAATTGTCTTATGAGGATTGACATTGAACCCCACGGTCTCACATCAGTTCTTCAGTATATTTAGGGCTGTTTTCATTAGGCTGGATATTATAGCATGATGCTTGCCTTTTACTGTTATGACAATATAGTTTGCGTATCCTTGTGCTCCTGCTACGCTCAATGTAGTCTTAAGTTTATCAAACAATGAGGGGCCACAGCAGATGTGATAGCACCTCCCCTGACGATAACCTTTTGCCGTCGTCACTGTTGCGTTGGTTTTATTTGTGGTGGGTGTGATAACACGGCTTCTTAGCATTGACTCAATCCATCTTACAACGGGGAATTCCACTTCCATTTTGTGTAGGGCTCGTTTGTATTGATATGAGGTAATGTCAAAGGAACCCTCTATGCACTGAGGGCTACTTCTTTGGCCTGAAAAGTGTTTTCTATACCACTTGCTAAACAGTGTAGGGTATCTAATGTGGATTTGCCCGCCTGATAGGCGAATTGTTACACATGGAGCGACTTTCTTGTGAGGGTTTCGTTTCTAATGTATTGCTCTAATGCCTTCTCGATGGTCTTTCCTAGAAATGATGCGAAGCTAATGGAGCGGTAGAATTTTGCTGCGTCCATAAGGTGAAACCCTGTTTTTGGCTTTAAACACCACATTTCATTCACTCATGACTGTGGAATATTGCCTAGGTTTAAACTAGTTCTGAATATTCATTGCAGGTGGGGTTTTCATATGCCAAAACCCGGCTGTAGCATGACTGGAAATATGCCGTCTTTGCCAAGGGATTTAAAAGGTGTGAATCTCTCTATCCTCCATTTAATTCTGTTAATCTTGAATATTTTATTTACCAGTCTTTTCCCAACTCTCACTGGGTTGCCCAACCATTGATCAGCTAAGATGCTCTGGTACAAATTATCTTTTACGTTTTGTGAGCATTGAAAGTGAGCCTGTAGGATAAATCTAGCGCTTTCCTCTGGGTTGTTCGAATATACACCGTTTGGCAGCCGTATCTACATATACAGGTATTTTAAGTGTCCAATAGTTTTTAGTGCGTTTTTAAGGAATTCTAAGATAGAAAGGTATTATTAATATACGGTCAAAAACGTTTCGTTTCAAAGGTACAGGCTGACCAAAATGGTAGTTTTGTTCACTTTTTTTTATGTACAATTTTGTTATTTTTTCAAATAAATTATTGTACACGCACTACGGAGAACATTGTGAGATGTATGACAGGGTCGCCATCTCGGTGCGGAACTAGGTAGTATGTTATCACGACAGCTCCAGTTAACACACAATGTAGTAAATAGAGTCTGCGTACAACTAACCAACAATTTTGTAAATTGTCGGCCCTGGCTCATTTTTCCCCTAATACCGAGACGATCTATGTAAGGCTAGATGTGTGTAAATAAATGGTAAAATAAAAAGATTTGTCCAGAATATAAGAGACAGCTAGAAATTAAAAAACTGATGGCCTTGGAAAACTTAATATATTACTATGCGGCAGCGCTGTGCAAACCTATACAAAACACAACTACATTTGAAAGACATATATTAGATATTCCACCTTTGAACCCAAATGAAAACAATTATGAATAAAACAAGATAACTATTAATCAGAGACGACAAACAGCTAACGAAACAAATACTAAGCCAAAAAGGCATACTCTAACATAATAAATACAATACCAACCAAAAGACGGTTAACCCAAAACACAGACACAACAAAAGACAAAACAGAGGAAAGCAAAAAAGAAAAGACTCCCAATGTACCCATATACTTATCCTCACACTACCAGAAAAATAAGCCTGAAAGTGCCCTTTAATACGATAAAATTGTAGAATTAATTTATAAAAAATATACAGAAGTATCCACTGACATCAGAGAAAAAATTAGAGACATGATAATCACACACGACAGACTAGAACTAGATTTAGAAATGGATCTGGACTCCCCAAAAGAGTCCAGAGACCGTCTGACCTAAAAAACAAACACCCCAGACACCAAACAGTTACAACCACACACAAACTACCGACACACACACACACACACAAATACACACGCACACACACGCGTGCGCGCGCACGTCACTAACACATACACACGTACACTTATGCACATATCTCTATTTAGAAACAAATAGTAATAGCATTTACTTAAAAACATGACCATAAACGATAATAATTTAACAATTATGCAATGGAATATAAGGAGCTTAAAAGCCAGTAAAATCAACTTAATAAATATGATAGAAAACATAGAACCCGACATTATACTTTTAAACGAAATATGGCTTAATCAAAATGATGTCGTAAGAATGAGAGGGTATAATATTGTCGCATTTGTCTATGAGAATTAAGTTTATGGACTTCTATGGTCAGTTGTAGTGTGTTGGAAACAGCGAACATTCTGGAATGATATTTCTAGAAGGGACCAGAAGTAACAGGTGTAGAATAGTGTAGAAGGTCTAGAATCTCAATGGACGGTATAAATAGGCGAGCGGTACACAGAGTAAGTTAGTTCAGTACTGAGTCTGTGTGGTGTAGAATAAATGATCATAGAGTATTAAGCGAGTCAGCAGCAAGTGTTGATATATAAGAAGCTATCATAGAAGGCCAATAGTGGAATATAGTTCCATGGACATTTAGTAAGAGAGATAAATATTTTAATTGATACCGGTGTTGGAAAATACTAGGTTATAATAAATTAGTAGTTTGGAAAGCTGTGTTTTGTTAGTTAATAAATCCAGAACCCCGTAGAACGTAACAACTGGTGTCAGAAGTGGGATTTTCAAGTAGCTAGCGGAAATATTTTCCAGAATATTTGTTAACCAACGTCGAAATTTCTAGAATATCTGAAAGATCAATGTCAGCAGTACTTCATAACTGGGTGTTTGAAATAGAATAAACTGTGCACCGGCTTTAGGTACGTCTATGTCTAAGACACGTAGCGCAACAGCCAATATGGACACCCAGCTATTGGAATTGATTAAAGAAATAAAAGAAGAAGCCACAAAAGAGACAAAGAAGCCTAAGAAGAAATGAGAAGAAGAGATGAAGAAGTCAGAAAAAGAGACGAAGAAGCCAAAGAAGAAATGAGAAAAAGAGACGAAGAAGTCAGAGAAGCAAGAGATATGAAGAGGCCAGAAAAATACACGAAGAAACCAAAGAAGAAATGAGAAAAAGAAACGGACAGACAAGAAACTAACTGAGAAAAGTGAACGAAGAAACCAAAGAAGAAATAAGAAAACGAGACGAAGAGACAATAGAGGAACTGGGAAAAAGGGATAAAGAAACAAAGAAAATTCTGCAAGAACAAGCAAGCAGAATTGAGAATATTATTTTATGTGTGGGCGAACGTATGAAGCAGGTAAAAGACAACATCTTCCAGCAAGTAGAAAGCCGCGACGATGTACATAACAAACTGACGAGTAGACAAGAAGAAGTTTTGCAGAAAATGCAATCACTAGAAAAGAGGTGTGATACCCTAGCCAAGGGAAACATCAGACTCGAAGATAGCCACGTAAGAATTAAGGTTCCTACATTTGACGGCTCAGTCCTATGGGGTGTTTACCTACGCTAGTTCGAAACCGCTGCTACAGCAAATGGTTGGGAAGAGATATAGAAAGTGACTTCGTTAATTGTAGCTCTCAGAGTAGATGCTTCAGATGTGCTTCAAGGTATTCCCAGGGAAGAATCGCTGAGTTTTGACAGCATTAGACATCAATTAGAAATGAGGTTTGGCAACCAGCATTTACAACAGTTGTATCGATTGCAGTTGAAAAATCGTTGTCAGAAACCGGTCGAAAGTCTCCAACATCTCCACGCCGACGTTGTCAAACTGACGCGATTAGCCTACCCCATAGCTCCGATGGAGTTTTTAAATCAGCTGTCGGTGCAAACCTTCATTGGCGGCATCAGAGATACCGACACGCAGCAAGCGCTGCGGATGGCAAGACACAAACACTTGAACGATGCTTTGGCACATTCCTTGGAGTTTGAAGTGGTAAAGCAAGCGTTGGAAAGTCATGTGAAAGTTCGCAGTCTCCAACTCCAAGAAGAAAACAAAACAGATTCATCCAAGATCATGCAGCTACAAGATAAAATAGCAGAACAAGTAAGGCCTACGTCTCATGGACACCCAATAAGAGCTCACCGTGCAAATGTTTTGCGCTGCTGAAACTGCGGCAAGGTGGGACATATAAGGGGCAAATGTTGTGCTCTAATATCACGCGCAATGGAGAAAGTGAAGCTAAGGCCGGTAACGATTTCTCAGGTTAGCGATTCTGGCAGAGCTCTCGTCGTAGACGGATACGTAAGCGGTAATAAGACCCAGATGGTCGTCGACACAGGCGCACCTAGGACGATTATTCGCCGCGACATGGTTCCAAGATGGCGAGTAAGAGAGCCAGAGTGTACAGAGTAAATGCAGTCGGTGGTGATCGGATCCAGGTATTTGGCGAAACTGACGTCGAGCTGCAATTGGGGACATGGAAGGCAAAACAGAGGTCCATAGTCGCGGCCATATCAGACCCCATTATAATTGGCTTGGACATACTTCAGGGTCAGTGCGCTAAACTTGATCTTGGCACTAACATCCTGACTATCGGCGGTGAAGAAATAACAATGTGACCTGGCAGTGCAAAAAATCACCATAGAGGAAAATAGCAACGTCTGCCGTGAAAGTGCCATTCCAGTGAAGAGACCTGTGAGAGGAAGAGACGACCCAGTTATTCAGCCAGCAGCAAGTGGAGAAGAAGTTATGAGAGAAGTACAATATGAAGGGTGTAAAAACCATGTGAATGTGAAGCCAACCTAGAAAAAGGTCTGTGAACACATTTGTCGGAAGAGAGTCGATGCCGACAAGGTGAATAGGGCCCGCCGAGATATTTTTGCAAGTAGAAACACCAGAACGAGAACAACTACACGGAAGAGCCAGTACCACGTAAGAACTTCTCTTGAAGAATGCTCCGACACATTGACGTGAAGGAAAACCATCAACTTTGCTGTCGGAATGCATATACGAATAGAAAGCGACCGCATGAAGACCCGTTATGACGTGCGAGTTAATTCAGCTGGTTTTAAAGGAGATCGGGTGTGGTTCTACAATCCAGGACGACGCAAGGGACGGTCACCGAAACTATAAAAATTATGGGAAGGTCCTTATAAGGTGGTCAAAAGAATCAATGACGTTGTCTATCGCATTCAGGGGAGCCCGAAGAGCAAGATGAAGTTGGTCCATATGCACAGACTTACGCCATACCAAGAAATGTCAGAGTAAGTTAGTTCAGTATTGAGTCGGTGTGGTGTAGAATAAGTGTTCATAGAGTATTAAGCGAGTCAGTAGTAAGTGTTGGTGTATAAGAAGCTATCATAGAAGGCGAATAGTGGAATATAGTTCTATGGGCATTTAGTAAGAGAGATAAATAAGTTGACACTGCTGTTGGAAATTAGTTGGTTATAATAAATTTGTAGTTTGGAACGCTGTGTTTTCTTAGTCAACAAATCCAGAACCCCGTAGAACGTAACAATATAATAAGATTACATAGAGCAGATGAAAAAAGAGTAATTGCTAATATAATTTAAAATGGATAAAATATGAGGAAATCAAACTAGACACTATTAGACATGATTATCTATACCAAATAAACGTAAACAGACATTAACTAGTGATGGGTTGTTATTTAACAGTCTGTTATAATTTAACTGTTGTCGAGCCGCAGCAGTAACAACCTGTTATGGATATATACAAATAACAGGTACAGTGGAGGGGATGCTGTTGCGCAGTGAGTCGTATCTGTTTCTGTTGCACTGCTACGATGAAGCAGCTTCTGTTTTCATCCGCAACTGTTATAACAGGATGAATGGACATGAGACTGGGAATGGGGTATAGAGCGGACTTTACTTCATAACATAATACTGTTTTCATCCGCAACTGTTATAAGAGGATGAATGGACATGAGACTGGGAATGGGGTATAGAGTATAGAGCGGACTTTACTTCATAACATACTACTTTATACTAGTGTGCTCACAGCTTTGGGAACGTAGGGTCGTCGGTACAATGAAACTCTTAAATTTTGACAGGTTGTTGATTCACACAAGACACACACATATATTTACAATTTATAAACAAACACAAAATATGAAAAATGTAAATAAAAAGGCTGTATATGTAGCAAGTGAAAATTATTAAAAATGAACTATATCACTGTAAAAATAAAATCAGGTCACCGCGTATATAAAAAAATAATCACATAGGGGTTGACGTAAACTCAATCTTCATTAGATAACTCGATATGCTGATGGCATTTTGTTTTAAGAAAAAACTGATATGTATACAAACGTACAGTTATGCTTTAACGTGAGTCCTTAGGTATTATATTATATTAGGTAGTTTTTTGCTCATTCTTCTTTGCCTTATGTAACTAATAAATCAATATTCCTTTTTACTTTAACTTTGGAAATCTAAGAAATAGGTCCGATTTTAAACATCTTTTTTTATTACTACTGCAAAATAAAAAATCCCTGAAACTTAAAAAATCTCAGAAACAGTACCAATTTTAATGAAGTTATAAAAATATTCCCTGTACCCGGTATAGTTGAAACCAGACACACTTCGCTCTATAGGTAGAGAAAAAAATTAGTTTTAATTTTTTTTAAATTATTTATTTTATTTTTTGCTTACAATAATTCATTTATTTCATATAGCTCTCATTTTCAAGGAAAAGATGACTATAGAGGTTTTCAAGCTCAATGCTTAACTAATACTTAATTAGTTAAGAAAATTCGAAAGAAATTCTGCATTGTTGAATTTTTTACCAAATTATTATTAGTGATGAATACCCCAAAAAAACCTCCATCATTTTTTTAATAAAAAAGTTATTGATTGTTTTAAACATAATACAAGAATATTTTTTATTTTAAACATTACCCAACTACACCACCGGACGGGTTCAGCTACTGTTACTACGTCTACGTGGAATTCTTAATAATTCATAGTTCATACTGTTATTTTCAACCTGTTATATTTAACTGTTATTTCTATATAACAGTAACAGGTGCGACCTGTTAAAGCAATATAACAGTTTTTCCCATCACTAACATTAACCTAATAAATATATACAATACTCCCAATGGTAACTTTCCCATGGGTTCGATCACACAAATAATAAACCCTCTCAACAGACATATAGTCGCGATGGGGGATACGAATGCAAACGACCCCAGTTGGGGAGGTGTAAGCACCAACACAAATGGCAGAAACCTTATGAAAATTGTAGACCAATATGCTTTCTGCATTTTAAATGATGGTCCACCCACTAGGCTCACTCCTTCTAACCAAAATAATAGTGCAATTGATTTGACAGTAGCATCGAATGAAATAGCGTTGAGCGCTAATTGGAAGATACATGCTGACTGTGGCAACAGTGGCCATTACCCCACTGTACTAACAATAAACATAAATAATAAACAGCAATATTTAAAAGCACCACACACACAACATAAGGGCTACAAAAAAACAGATTGTCGTGTCTACTCTAATCTTATAAAGGATAAAATTGCTGAAAACAGTAATAATTCATTTCCTCAACCTATTGATATAATAGATGGAGCAATATCTTATAAAACATTCGGAACACAAATAGAACCAGAAATCATTGGTGGGACAGTGACTGCGACGTAATAATCAAATGAAACACAAGGAAAAATGCAATCAAAAACTTTTGCTAGAACCCTTCCCTTGAAAATTACATAAATGTTAAAAAAATAACAGCAGAAACTGACCACAACTTACAATTGAAGAAAAAACAAAAGCTTATAACATAAAACACCTTGCTCTAGTTTGAACAGAAACAATAATGCATCCACCGTATGGAAAATAATAAGAGCATTTAAAAATAATGATAGCCCTCCGACAAATCACTTGTCGTATCCGAAAACAGTAACTAAGCACTTTTAGACAAGCTAACAGCATTCGCTATGTTACCAGAGTTTGAACTTCATCAAAATCCCGACTCTCTACCTGAACCAATTGGGGGAGAGTCACTATGTGAAAACTGAAACCTGTGATGCACACTGATAAGTACACTTGGAAAAACCCAAATCACCACAACACATATTTCAAAGACCTGACGATCGTTTCGCTGACCACGTCAGCGTCATCAGAGGATGAAAGATTTCTGATTGTTGAGCAGTGATAAGTGCACTTGGAAAAACCCAAATCACCACAACACATATTTCAAAGACCATACGATCGTTTCGCTGACCACGTCAGCGTCAGCAGAGGATGAAATAATTCTTTCATTCTCTGATGACGCTGAGGAGCAGAGGATGAAAGAATTCTTTCATCCTCTGATGACGCTGACGTGGTCAGCGAAACGATTGTATGGTCTTTGAAATATGTGTTGTGGTGATTTGGGTTTTTCCAAGTGTACTTATTAGGGGAGAGTGTTCCACAGTCAAACATTCTAGTTTAAAATATAACGCGCAGGTATACAACTACCACCCTCTTGTGAATAATAGTTAACTAACATTCTCACTTTTTGAACGAAACTGCAGTATCCCACAGGCCGTACTCAAGTCGGTGCAACATAGCAGCGGAAAGCGCTGATACTGTACAATGTAAGTAGGCTTTTAAATGTCTCTAATTATTTCATGTTCATTTGGAGCGATTTTTTTTTGTTCGAGCTTATGCATGGTCCACAGTGAAACAGTTATGTTTCACTGTGGACCAGCATATTTTAGTCTGTCCATATGTGTTTCACTGTGCCTCATGCATTTTCTGACATCCATTTCGTTGCTGCAGATGGCAAGAAATCGTTCACGGAAGACTGCTATTGGTTTAACCCCCGCAGATGTGATGCAAAACGCTATAAACCTGTATAATAGTGGCATATCCTTAAGAAAAGTTTCTGAACGCACAGGTGTTCCTTCTGCTACACTTTTCCGTTATGCAAAAAACAAAAACAAAAAGAGAATCCTCTTGAACAAATAAGGCTTACGCCTAAATACAATTCCAGACAAAATTTTGATAATGGCCAAGAGAAAGAATTGGTAAAATATATTCTCACTATGTCAATAATGGGTTATGGATTGACAGTAACGGAATGCAGGAAATTGGCGTACGAAATGGCAGTACGAAATCAAATACAAATTCCCGAAAATTGGATAAAAAATAAATTGTCAGGTTTGGAGTGGTTTAAGGGTTGTAAGAAACGCCATTCTCATATTAGTATTCGTTCTCCTGAGGCGTGCAGTTTATCAAGAATGACATCATTTAATCCACATAATGTATCGACATTCTTCACCAAATTGAAGACGGTGTATTCCCGAAGTGAAAAATGTTCTGATGCTTCAAGAGTTTTCAATTTAGACGAAACATCAACCACAACTGTCCAGAATCAAAAAATAATAATTGCAGGAAAAGGGATTAAACAGGTGAATAAGTGCACCAGCGGCGAAAGAGGGCAGAATGTGACCACAAGCTGCATAATTAATGCTTTGGGAACAGCTTTACCACCGGCGATGATTTTTCCACGCAAGCATTTTAAAACTCATGTTAATGGTGCTCCTTTTGGTACGTTACTACTTCTGGGTGGACGTGTTCTGAAATATTTCCTCCAGTTCTCGATCATTTTATCAAATTTACATTATCGAACAAAGAAACTCCTACGCTATTGATCATGGATAATCATGAGTCATATTTCTCTAGCTACTGTAGACAACGCTCGAGTGAACGGTGTTACAATACTAACACTACCACCCCATTGTAGTAATAGATGTAAATGTTTTTGCCTCTTTCAAAGCTCATTACAATTCCGCAGTAGATAGTTGGCTTCTTCATCATCCATGGACGCCAATAATTATATATCAAGTTGCTGAATGCGTTGGAACCGCTTTTGATCGATCTATGACGCCAAGTAATAAATACTATCAGGTTTTAAAAAAGCGGAATTTTCCACTTGACAAAAATATATTCAATGAGTGTGATTTTATGACTTCTGCTGCCACAGATCGACCTACTGTAAATAAGCAAGAAGCATCAACTTCTAAAGCTGATGAGTAATAAACTTCAACTTCTAAAGCAGATGAGTCCCTATTAAGCGAATGCAATGAAGAAAAAGAAAATCAAGAGCCCAAACAAAAGCAAGATTTTGTTTCATCTGAACAGTTCAGAGGATATCCTAAGGCTTCCGAAAGGAAAAGTACAAAGAATAATAAAAGGAAAGGAAAAGTACGATTGCTACGGATACCCCCAAAAAAAGATCATAGAGGAGAAAGAACAAAACAAAAAACAAAGCTGTGGAGAACACTAAACGCAAACTGGTGGAATCATCTGATGAAGATGATGAAGTAATGTCCCTTCACTCAGAAACGGAGGACTGGATTCCTGAAGTTCATCCAAATGGTTTTGAAGATCTTGTGCGCTCCCCAGAGGTTGCAGATTTTGTACTCGTAGAGTTTAAAATTAAAGGAAAAAAACAAGAAAAATGCTTGGAAAAAAGTTTATTACATTGGACAAGTCTTAGGAAGTGCATATGAAAATGGTGACATAGAAGTTACTTTTATAGGAAGCATCAAAAGATAGCCGAAAAATTTGTTTTGCCAATAGTACCCGATATCTCGACCGTCGCTGAAAGTGCGATTAAGATGATCCTGCCAAAACCAAATAAACATGAAAAAACCAAACGTCTGGTCGATTTGATTTCGTTAGAAATAAGTTTTAACAACATTAAAGTACGTTAACGATGTTAATGAGGACTCTTAAAATGTCTATTTTAAATATTACATTTTGTATATCTGGACTGATTAATTCTAGTTTGATTTTGTTTATTTTCATTTTTATCTCAATCTAGAATGCTGTTTGTATGTTTGTCACGAATAAAACTTAAATGTTTCCTGTTTTTCAATGTTGTTTAATAGTACCCCACATAGGTTCCACAGTGAAAGAAAAAAACATTATTTAAAAAAAGCAAATTTAATGAAAAATCGTATTTACTTCAATTTTTTATGATCTGTATTGAAGTTACATGTATACTTGTCCAATTTATTGGCAGAAACCTCATTTTTAAGGTCAGTCATATTTTTTGAACATGAAAATTAGAAAACTATTTCACTGTGGAACACTCTCCCCTACAATACATGAATTTAAAAACATATTGACTGGGAAAAAAACACACGTCTCCAGGAATGGACAATATAACATACTCCATGATTAGACATCTACCGGAAACAGCAATTAGAAACTTAGTAAATATATATAATGACATCTTGATGGAAAGCGAGATACCTATCAATTTATTGGTTCAAATTGATCTAGGTTTTAAAACTAAATAGGGGCCCAATAAACATTAACAACTATCGTCCCTTGATGCTGACACCATGTACAACAAAAACATTAGCATCCACAATAAAAAACAGGCTTTAGAGGTTTTGCGAATATAATAACGTTTTTAACATCAATCAAATAGGTTTTAGAAGAGACATGGGTGTAGTTAATAGCATAGTTTATTCGGTAACATATGTCCTGAATGCTTTTGCTTCAAATGAAACTTTTAGCTATGTTTTTAGACATATGTCATTTATATACACCATTCAATGCTTTAAGAAATGCTATTGGAATGGCCTTTTTGGCAAGCTATTGTTCCTGAACAGTGGTGTTATTGTTATTATAATTATAATAATAATAATTATATCATTATGTTTCTTCGATGATGTTCGAGAAAGTCATTAATTTAAAATATAATATAATGTAAGTAATCTTTTTCTTTTAGGCGGTTACATGAATCATGCAGTTCTTCCAATAGCAAGATATGCATATTATGCTGGTATAATAGATTACATGAGCATAGAGAAATTGTTACAATTGTTTGATGAACTAAAATGGTTCTTAAGAACAAATGGACAAGGTTGGGCTCCTCCGATACCACAAGACCGTAAGTTTATATTGTTATTATACGGTTAACTTTATTCATTTATATGCGGTATATTCTGTGGAGAAAAAATAAGGACGTATTTGAGAGGTCAAAATACGAAAATATGTTCCTACAAGTAGATTCCGAAAATACTCCCGTTTCAAGATACAGGATGTCAAAAAACTTAAAATAAGTTTCTTCAAATATCTCGAAAACGATTTGAGATGTCAAATTGCGACTTTGTGTGTATTAAACTGGAACAAAACGACTCTTTTCGATTCGAAAAGTTTTGACCATTTAACCTACAGCTTGCGCGACAGTAACAAATGAAAGAATTTCGACGAAAAAAAAATTTGACGCCACCTTTTTTTTTTCAAAATAGGTATTTGTTTCTCAATCGGCAATGCATTCTAAAAGGTAAATGCATATTGAGTTTTTCTGGTAGGAGAAAGCATTTTAGAGTAATAATTAAAAAGTCGTTCCTAAAGTAACTAAGTTGTGCAAATTATTTTGTTGGATAGTAAAGAGTCGAAAAATGCTTTTTGGCCAATAATGATTGACACATTGACTTCAAATCACTGGTAATAGGGTTATTATATGATGTTAGTGCTTAATAAGTAATAAGTAAGCATAACAACAATAAATAATCATTTTACTTTATTGAACAACGCCTCCGACGTATAGCTATAGAGAATATTCCAAAATCATATTTATCCACCCTAGTAGTAACACCAGGTAGGCAGTTGATTTCCAAATAGTCGTCAGGTAGACAGGTGACAGACAGGTTGAGAGACAGATAGACAGGCAGACAGATACACGGGTAGCCAGACAGGTAGATACAGAAAAATAGGTAGACGTGTAGACATGTAGATAGACAGACAACCAGCGGCAAACAGCCAGGCAACTAACGACAGACAGACAGACACATGCTGCCTATCCGAATTAAAACAGACAATTAACACAGACATACAACCAATGAAGTCCCACAGACAACCAACGACGAGCAGGCAACCAACAACAGACAGACAACTAGAGAGCAACCAAGCCAGCCAGGATATTCAAGACAAGCTCAAAATTTCGTTAAGACAACTAGGATCAATAAGCCTAAGAGCACGTGTGTGATGTTTATAGGTGTTAACACAACTTGCCCTGATTTATTTAAAAAAAATATTTGTCTATTGAGTTCTACGATTTGTTCCATCATTTTGAGATGTCACACATGTATGTAGCTCTAAGAATAACTATACAGGAAGTTCCTGCGGGAAGTCAAGGTTTTATTGCGTATGTTCATAGAGTTTGACTTCGAGAACACCATACACGTACTGGTTCTGCTATACACATCACCGATCTTCTGCGATACGCAGTTTAAGTATTTATCTCATATTTTTATAGAGCTTGTTACGAAACGATATATTTTTGTAGTCAGTTTATTTCTCCCGTTTAAAATATATAAGGACTTAGAGTTTAGACCGGAAGTAGATTTTATTGTATATTACAATAAAGTTTGGTCTGATGGACACCATGCAAGTATTGGTTTCACTGTACATCTCACCGATCTTCCGCGATAGACATTTAAGTTTAAAACATATCTGGTTGGAGATATCTAGCTCCTAATAGTGACATGTCACATCTCACTTGGTTTTATATATTTAATACAATCATATCACATCATAAAAATTACATTATACATGTTATAATATAGCATGTTTCATACTATAACAAACCAAACATCACACTATAAATATTACAATGGGTATCATTCATAATAAATAATACATTATAACTTGTTACAAGTCACCATTTTTTAATTGCATGATGATATTTACTAATAAATTCATATAATATACACAAATTCTTATAATATTTTTGCTTAGCCATAAAAAACAAACAGTCCCTAAACTTAGATAAATCAGTCTTAACATCAGTCACAAACATGTCTAAACTTAAAAAAAACTTCTAAATCTTTATTCTAACAGAGTACTACACTACACACCCGATATATTCTATTATTTTAAGAACTAGTGCTGTATTAAAATTGCTCCTGTACTCATTATGCAGTTTAAACTTGAACAATGCTGATTTTCTTTGTGTTTTTACCAGGTATTTGTTTAAATCACATGATTCACCAGTTTTCTTCACCAGGTTGTTACCCATACCGTAAATTATTGTAGGTAACACATTCAAAAATTCTTCAAATATCCACAAATCAAGATGTTGGTTCCAGAATTACTCTTCCACACCTACTCATGTGTGTTGCCTAACATCTATTCGTGAACTTACATGATTCACTTACCAGAAATTTTGACTTAATGATGTTTTGCATTAAAAACCTGACTCAGTCTATTTCGAGTTAAGTAAATTAAAGTTAATGATAATCAAATGCATACAATTTCAACAGGAAGAGTACAAGAATAACAAAATGTTCGAGTGAAGTTTGACTTATTGGAGTTCACTGTTGCAATTTATATTACATGAAGCACATACTAAATCGTATATTTACCAGCGGTTCATTGGCGTTGGGGGCACTGCCAGAGTTTCTTAAAGTTTAGAGAGGTGCTGCGAAGTATCATAGTTGATGAATATAAAGCAGTAAATATGTTGCCAGCTTTAGTTAGGGCAATAACAAACAACCAGATGTGCTATTCAAATTTAATTAAGTCTTAAAAGTTTTCATCTGGTCCTAATTGAATTTGCCAGACAAAACTCGCTAAAAAATTCATCGGAATGACACAATCTGATCAGATAACGGTAAAGTGTGTGTGTGATGGTGTGTGTGTGTGATGGTGTGTGTGTGTGTGTGTGTGTGTGTGTGTGTGTGTATGTGTGTGTGTGTGTGTGTGTGTGTGTGTGTGTGTGTGTGTGTGTGTGTGTGTGTGTGTGTGTGTGTGTGTGTGTGTGTGTGTGTGTGTGTGTGTGTGTGTGTGTGTGTGTGTGTGTGTGTGTGTGCGCGCGTGCGTGTTTGTGTGTGTGTGTGTGTGTGATTTGTTTCTTTAACGTCGGCCTATTTCCGCGACTATGGACAATCCCCGACGTCAGGGAGCAGTTTCACCTCACTATCCTGGAATTGTTTCCGAACCCCTGCCTTTCTGTTAGGAGGGTAGGGATCTTTAACGTGCCCAACATCGCATGGACACGGGACCGACGACTTTACGCCCCCTCCGAAGGGCGGAACGTGCACATATTTAACTTGCTCAGATACAATGCCAGAACCTCGGTTGATGTTATTGTTACAGTTTGTACCGAAAAAGTGAAAGGAGAATCCCGGGATTGAACCCAATACCCTTCGGTTAAGAGGCACACGTTCTTACCTCTGAACCACCGAGGCTCTAACGGTAAAGTGAAATAAGACTAAAAAAAGTAACAAAAAAGTGAAGTCACTAACTGAGATAAGAACGCGTGTTATAGGAGTCCATTATTAAATCACACTGGTTCCTCTACCTCACGGCTATTCTCGACATGACAGATTTATGTACTAACAGGTATATACTCTAATTTTATTATTTTATAATGTCTTAGTTATTCGCACCATACAATTTTTGTTTAAATTTGATTTTTTTTCGCATATTTCAACGAAATAAAGGAAATGACGGCTGAGACACAGATCTAGGAGCTTGTTAGTCATTTAGAGCCGTATTTTTAACTCACAAAGCGCTAATGCGTAGTATCGTACGACTACCAGAATTATCAATTTTGACGTTTCAACGTTTTTTTTTTAAATCAGAGGCTTGTCATTTCTTTGCCTTTTAACCCAGAGACCTGCATTTTGGTACAAAGGATAATCTTTATGACATAAATCAGCGCACTATATTTGGTTACCATAGCTTTTTAATTTTAGGAGATATGAATGGTTTTCGAAAGAAAACTCAAATTTTTCCCGGAAAAAATGTCAGAATTTCCAGGCGAACGAATTTGTCCAAACTATTTACAAAAGGAAGGTATTCACCAAATTTGATTAAAATCGACCCTTTATTTTTTAAGTTATCGGTGTGATACATTAATATAAATATATTACATTAATATAAATATTACATTAATATTAATATATATAAACATAATACATTATTATAAATATAATACATTAATATAAATATATATAAACATATAATAAAAATTGAAACTGACCCCGGATATGGGTTTTAAGGGTCCTAATTTGCGCTCATTTGAATTTTTTTTTCAAAATTCAAAAGTCGGGATCTCCTCATTAGTGACTTTTTTTAAAGAAAATTCACTAAAAAAGAACAGTTTTTACATGAACAGCGTTGACAGAATATAACAGTTTAGTTATTGCTTTTAGGCTGTACTTAGCATTAAGTTTAGAATATAGGTTATGTACATAATTTAATTGTAGAAATGAATTATAAGGTAGCCATACTTGTTGTGTTTTTTAATACGAACTAGTTGTACTTATTATTGTAAATTATGTAACGAAAAGCTTCGAGGTAAATAAACACTTTATATATCTATCTATCTATCTGTATATCTATTCTGCAGCCCTGCATCCCTTAAAGAAAAACCGCCACTGTTTAGTGCTTTTATCAAATTAGAGAATTGGTGGTCCAGGGATAAGAACGTTCGGTGAATTTGTAGATGACCTCCCGAACAGTTTTAGATAAAACAACTGCTGATAGATAAGCTTGGTATTTTACATTCACGTTGACGCTATTATTACATTTTGTTCTTTTGCATTTGCCGATTTATTTACATTTAAAGTTTTTTACACATTACATACTTTTAAAACAATTTCCCAGTACGGTTATGTTCCGTAACACCCCTTCCCTTCCCAAACATTACACTTGAGATACACTTCACATTGACTTTGGAAATCCCTGGAAACAGCAGTCAGTGTATAAACTGTAAAACTGTAAAACTGTAAATGAAAAGACCATCTGGACCTAAATGAGGAACATACTGCTTTCGATTTAAACTATAGCGTTTTTTGTAGAAAATTAGAACAGTGCAGAAGAAGAACAGATTATGAAACAAAAGAATAGCAATCAAGGAACAACAAAGAATGTATATATCTACAAAATGCTCAAGGTATAATAGCAAATTTTGAAGAGGTTTCAAATTTTATTTTAAGCAGGCAACCGGCTATTATGTGCCTGACAGAAACGCACCTTACTGATCACATCGAAGAAAAGGAGATCTTTATCGAGGGTAACAGTGTAGTGAGAGTAGACTCAAACTCTAGATCAACAGGTGGCGTTATGTACTATTTCAGGGGGGATGTAACATACAGTGACATTAAAACATATTCAGTGCCATACATATATTGGGTTCTTTTATGCAAAGTAACTGTAAGTAAGAAAAAAATTATATTAGCATGTATATACCGATCACCGAGTTCACCAGAAACCATATTTTTAGACTTTTTTACTAGTTTGGTTAGTGAATTTGTGGGATTTTAATATTAACATAAATAAAGAGGAAACGTATCCCAAACGATTGAAACAGCTATTACAAGACAACAGTCTGAAACAGATTGTTAAAGAAAATACACATGTATCATGTAATGGTAGCGAATCCCTCATTGACTTAGTTATATGTAATTATAATGCAACAATAGCTTGCGAAGTTCCTAGAAAACCGATTTTTAACAACCATTCGCTCATTAAGATCAATACCAACGAACACAGACTCATAGATTTAGGAAATAGACTAGTTACTTTCAGGGAAAAGCTCAAGAGCTTGGATGCTCTTAATCTAAAGTTCAATGGGCTATTCAGTACGCCTAATTACCAAGAAAATTATTTAAAGTACAATGTTTTTACCAAAACTTTATGTCGGAGATTGATGAATTGATGCCCAAGAAGACTGTAAGTGACAACGTAAGATATAATCCGTTGATCAGTGAAGAAATAATTGAGGAACTAAAAACACGCGACAATGGATTCCAACGGTTCAGAATCACCCAAGATGTAAATGAATGGGAAAACTACAAAGGCCTTAGAAATAGAGTTACAAATAGTATTAGAAAGAAAAAGCGTGAATTTTATTAAATGAATGTTGATAAAGTTAAAAATAATTCCAAGTTAATGTGGAAAACACTTAAAAGCATTGTATCTGACAAAACTAATGAAGGCAATTGTTGTAAAATTAAGTATAAAAATGTTATGTATACTGATCCGCTCATTATATCTGATATATTTAACAATTATTATATAGATAGCATCTAGTAAATCGTGGATAGCATACCTCAGAGTGCAACACTAGATGAAAATCTACCAAAGGAAATAGATAACAAGTGGAGTAGCTTTAGTTTAGTGGACAAACAAAAATTAAAATTGATTATGTCATCGTTGCCAGATAAGGGGGGCCCAAATGGAGTTACGATGAATGCACTGAAGGACTGTTTTGAACCCATTGCAAACCCTCTTATTAACATTATCAACTGTTCATTAGAAAAAGGAACCAAGCGAAACAAAAATATTACAAAAAATCGTCTGCGAACAACTTTTGGACCACATTAATAGAAACAATATAGAATATCAGTCAGGCTTCAGAAAAGATCATAACACAGAATCAGCACTGCAGTATGTTATTGATGAGTGGAAAAATAACTTGGACAAAGGTGAGGCATCAGTAATAGTTTTTTTAGATTTAAAAAGGGCATTCGAAACTATAGACCGAGAAACGTTACTGAAAAAGTTGGAGAATTGCGGTATCACTGGCACAGTTTTAGAGTGGTTTGGGAACTACCTCCAGGGTAGAAAACAAGTAGTCAAGTGTGGAGGTTTTATCTCTGGAGAACTGCAAAACAATGTAGGAATACCGCAAGGAACCATTATAAGCCTGATATTGTTTAGTCTGTATATAAATGATTTAGGTTTAAGCCTAAAATATGCTAGTTACCATTTGTTCGCTGATGACACAATTATATATATATATATATATATATATATATATATATATATATATATATATATATATATATATATATATATATATATATATATATCACGGAAAGTCAAAAGCAGAAGTAGAGACTAGGTTAGAAGAAGATTTAAATAGATTAACACAATGGCTTAGGATAAATAAATTAAAACTTAATGCAAATAAATCAAAAGTTATGATAATCGAAAGGAAATCCATTATTTGAGACGATCTAAGTATATACATAGAAAATGAAAAAATAGAAGTTGTGCAATAAATACAATATTTAGGTGTAATTATTGATAACAAATTGAAATTTGATGAACACATAAACCACATTTGTAAGAAAATTTCAAAAAAATTGGGTTTCTCTTATCGGTGTAGCAAATATTTATCACCATGTCCAGACAAACTGTCTACAATACTGTACTTGGCCAATAATTCAGATATTGAGCGATTACAACGTCTTCAAAATCGAGCAGTGAGAATTACACTGAAATGTAACAGATATACTAGCATTAATACCATGTTAATAACATTGAATTGGTTCAATATTAAAGATTACCTCGAAATCAATAGTCTCAAATTCATACACAAGTTTCACTTAAATTTGCTTCCTCAATACTGCCTAAACAAACTAAATACATTTAAAGATGTTCATGATCACAATACCAGAAATAAAAATTTTATTTTAGACCACAAAAACAAGAAAAGTATATATAATAAACTACCCGATAGTATAAAAATAAGTAAAAACATGTTAGAATTCACTAGGAAAGTTAAACAATATTACAGGGAAAAGAATGGAGTCTAGAAAGTAGGAGCTAAGCTTAACATGATAGTGTAAGGGTAAGTGTGTGTGTGTGTGTGGGGGGGTATGCTGCTTTGTCGCGGGGATTTTCCTTCCCCTCTCGCATGTATACAACCCCCCCCCCCCCCTCGTTGCATAAACCACAAGACAAACTTCCTGAGAGCAGCCCTCAGGAAAGTTACGGGATCTGTGGCGAATAGGGGTGCTATGCGGGGTAGGCAGGGTTTAAGGGGGATATGGCCTCAAAATATAAAAAAAGAATATAATAAAATAAATATTTCCTTTCAGTACTTACCCCGCCCAGCACCCCTATCCACTTCTTGTCCTGTAACTTCCTTGGGGGGTGTGAACGGGAAATTGTTCTTGTGGTTTGTGCATCAAGAGGGGGTTCTAAGCATGTTTCTACAAATATTTGTCAAAAAAGCGCCTGGAAGGTTGTCTGCAAATTTACTGAACGTTTGGCTCTGAACCTACGTTAAAGTAAAAAAAAGGAAGTTTTTAAGTGGGTTTATTTACTTGGTATCACATTTTAAATTGTAATTTATAATTGCAGCTTACAGTATAGCCGTAGAGAGGATAACAGTTCAACCTCCTACAGAGACGATGACACCCTGCAATGGTTTAATTTTTTTTGAAATGGCATCGGAAACTTCGGGAAAGAAAACCAAAGACGAATGTGATGCCAAAGGATTGGTGATACCTTTACCATTCTTTGACGCTAAACACAAGCCTGTTGCCATAGCTGTACCTTTCAGGGTAAGTAAACTAATGTCTAAAAGTTATATTCATAGTCCATCTGCAGTACGTGACAAACTTATGGCACAGCATTACGCTCTGCTTATGGCAAAGTAAGTAATATTGACCCTTATACGATAATATAATAAAGAAATCGGATACTATTACATTAAGATTGGACAGTCAGATAAACCTTACCAGCAAGTGTAGTCAGCAAACACGATTACAACGCATCCATGTACAATATATATACATATATATATATATATATATATATATATATATATATATATATATATATATATATATATATATATATATATATATATATATATATTAATCTGATTTACTTAGATTATATTTATATATATTTTATTTTGATTTGTATATAATTTTACATATTATCTGTCTTTATTTGAAGTAATGGCCCCCTTGTTCTGATTGAAACAAAGTAAAATAGATTTCAAACCTTGGTTCCTGGCTAGTTGTGGTAGGTAATTCTGGATGTGGTTATTCTTATATATATATATATATATATATATATATATATATATATATATATATATATATATATATATATACTAGAAAACAGTTATATATATATATATATATATATATATATATATATATATATATATATATATATATATATATATATAAAGAATAACCACGTCCAGAATTACCTACCACAACTAGCCAGGAATCAAGGTTTGAAATCCATTTTATTTTGTTTAAATCAGAACAAGGGGGCCATTACTTCAAATAAAGACAGTCAATACTGTCAAGCATCAATAAACAAAAGCATTTGCGAGAAAATATAATTTCTACATAAATAAACATAAATCTTATTTGCGTTTTTACAATAGTTCAAAGTTACAAACTTAGAGGGCGTGAAGACCGCAGTATAAAAATTCGAAAGGCCATTTTAAATATTGTTCATAAACATTTTAAACCAATCAAAATTCTGCCAGTTATTTTGTTAATAAGATTTAAGATTTTTTCATAGAGGATCCGATTTAAGTTTCAATTTAAAATTCTGTGAAATAAAATTTGTTAAAAAAATTGAAAACATAATTCTTTGCGTAAATTATAAAAACATAATTTAAGTTTAATTGCATATTAGCAGGCTATTTTCTCCCTAATTAGCAGAATCCACTACTGGGAAGAAAGAGAGAGCTAGGGCATAGAAGTAAGTAAAGTAAAAAGGTAAATTGATTTCAATAATTAAATTATAATTATTACATTTGACTGAGTATTTAGGGGGATATGCAACAAATAGTACACTAAAGTTAATTTTTAATATAACATATACAGGTATAAATTCAAATAATCAAACTCCACAGTCATAAATATTTAATCAACAAACAAATACATTTTAAAATACAACAAATAAAAGTAGAATCATCCTAAATTATACACATTAAAATATAAAACCAAAAAATACATTTATACAGGCTGATTATTTATACGAGAAAATAACACAAAATTATACAAATCAAAATCGATTATACAAAAATAAAATATATATTTAAAAATAAACAAAATACAAGAACATAAAATAAGTAATAATCAGAATTATATACATATACATATATATATATATATATATATATATATATATATATATATATATATATATATATATATATATATAAATATATATATATAAGTAAGTCATGAGAATGTGAATATCACCCTGATGTACAGGGTGTCACATTTTGGTTGCAATTGCTTCATCTAAATCATTCGTGACAATAGCCACAAATCGAGGAGTATTGTAATCATACTTTTCTACACCCACAGCTCACGCAACTGTTTCCTACAATTCCAGAAGATGATACTCAATAGCTCTTCAGGTGCTAGTGACAATAATAATCAAAGGGTCCAGGGTCTTGTTCTGTAAGACCCATCCCTATTCTTCAGGTTCTACATTTTTTCCCAACCAAGTTTAAACCTGGTAGTAGACCCAATAAATATGTTTCACCCTGGACTGTTTCTGGAAACTTGTTGCACGTGGAACGGAACCCTGAACGATTCTTCTTGACTGGACTTTTTTAGAGTTCTCCTGTTGCAACCTAGCTCTTAGTTTTTTACGGAAACATCTGTCTCGACACTAACCAGTGCACAGACACATATTTGTCGACATGAGCCTAGACGATCTCATTTAGATGTCGTCCGTAGACAGGCTTCTGTACCTGTGGTGGCAGTTTGCGACGTATAGGACACAGCGTAGTTTTGAAGTAAGTGCATGTGGATGGAAAGGATGGAAATATGTACGCAGGTTCAATATATGTCTTGATCTAATTGTTTACTAATCTCGAACAATCGTCTTCTTCCGTGATGTCTACGCAGGCTTGCTCTTGCGATGGGACCACGGGGGTGATGCTTATTGGATTTTGTTAGGAGTGCTCGCATCCTCCATTGTAGATTTTCGATGTCCGTTTCACTCCAGTTTTTAACCCCAAATGCATAACTGAGTGCAGAACAACCATATGTATTAACTTTGTTAGGTTCTTGCTGTTGAGATGTGCAACACCTGCTTTACTCGCTTCAATGCTGAGTGAATTGTTTTCCTCGCTGGCTCTATTCGCTTGTATCTATATTATTTTTCTACATCCATTGGGGCACTTTGCAGGCCATTCTGCTTTTCATATACGCCTGGCTGTATCTCCATCTGGCTACACATAATATGTGGCATTTTCAACCCCAAATGCAAGTCAGTATCTTTAGACAACCCTTCAAACTCTTCGAGGAGTTGTTCTAGATGGTTATTTGTGGAGGCCATCGGCTTAAAATGATTCATATACAGTAGATTATTTAGCCTTATTTGCTGTTTGCTATTACTTTTTATACCGAAGTCATATCTGGCAGAGTTTAGACGGTTTGACAGTGGATTCAGTGCGAGGCAAAACCAGAATAGACTGAGCGAATTGTCTTGAAATATGCCTCTTCTATTTAGTATCATATTAGTCACAATTATGTTATCACCCGTTTGTACCCGTAGCTGAATTTTTGTTCTCCAGCTAGACATTGTGTGTTATAGGAATCCCAGTGTTGATCTTATAGATCTTCAACACATTTAATCTTTCAACTGGAACTGAATCAAATGCCTTCGTGTAATCCACATAGCCAGCAAAGATATTTTTCGTCCATTGTGACCTTGATTGCACACAACCGAATTAATGGTCAGCTGTTCGTTGCTTCCCATAGATCCTTTGGCATACTCTGCTATTTGCTGGTTTGCAACCATGTTGTTTCGTTCACATAATGCGTATATGAGTTTCAAGGCAGGATGTGATCACCTTATATAGAGTTGGAAGACAAGTTATTGGCCGGTACTTGCCGGGGTTTGCAAAATAGTGCTGGCCCGTTGCTAAACGATACGTAACTTATTGTGTGAGAAACAACGGAATCTTCTTTAAGTCAAGTATAACATCATTTATTTATATCGGTAATAGATGATGTGTACAACAAAATTATTGATTTTAGCCTGAAGGGCTTTCACACTCCCTTAAAGGGAAGCATTTACTCATCCCAGGTATCTTAACTTATCTGAACCACAACGTGACACATCCTCATTTCGTAGAAATCTCCGCACGGTGTGGGCAGTTGCAAGTATTACCGGTTTCTTCATAACCTTATAAAGGTGTTCTCCAAGGCGCAGTATCTTAATGTTTTCTCGAAAACTCTTTGGAAGCACACCAGTTGACGACATGACTATCAGGATCACTCGGACATTATTGGCATTCCACTGTCTCTTTACTTGCATCTCGAGGTATCTGTACTTAATTATCTTCTCATTGTACTTTATTACAAACAGCGTCACTTGTTTGCAGGACTTAGCCACTAATATTATATCTGGTCTGTTGTGGACAGCTCGTTGGTCTGTGAGCACGGTCCGATCCCAGTACAACCTGTATACTGAGTTCTCTAGAACAGGCTCAGGAGTATATCTAACATTCAAAAGTCCCATTTGAAGAGCCAGTTCTTGATGGAGTATTTTTGCAACTGCGTCGTGCTTCTCTTTGTACTCTGTTTCAGCAAACGCTTTACATCCTCCGGGCACCTTACCAACATTCAAAAGTCCCATTTGAAGAGCCAGTTCTTGATGGAGTATTTTTGCAACTGCGTCGTGCTTCTCTTTGTACTCTGTTTCAGCAAACGCTTTACATCCTCCGGTGACGTGCTGGATAGTCGCTAATGTCTGATACTCAAATCTGCATTTGTCATCTTGGGCCGAATTATCTCCAACTATATACTTCAAGTAGTTTCTTGTTGAAATGACCTTATCTTGTATGGCCAGCGAAAACACATCTGTCTCTGGAAACATTTGTCCGGGCACCAACCGGTAGTTTGACGCCTATTTGTCGACATTTACCTGCTGGGATGTCTCATTCAGGTGTCGTCTATATAGAGGCTTCTGAATCCAAGATTGCGACTTGTCCTAATCAGTCCGATGGTAACTTTGATTTTCACTATTTCTTGATTTTAACGGTGTTGAATTATTTGCCTCGGATATGGCACGGTGTGGTTCAGAAGTAACCGCCTGCTGATGGAATTATGTACGCAGGTTCACTATCTGCTGGTCCAACTGTTTACCAATAGCCAACACTCGTCCCCTCTCTCTCTCTCTCTCCTTGGTGTCTAGGTAGGATTACTCGTTCTGTCACTACGGGGATTATGCTTTTTGGATTTTATCAGGAGTGTTCTCACCTTTCATCGTAGATTTTCGATGTCCGTTTTACGCCACTTCACAAGTAGTAGCTGAGTGCAGAACATGCATATGTGTTAAGAATTTTAGTCAGGTTCTTGCCCTTAAGATGTGAGCGCACCACCTGCTTTACTCGTTTTGTAAACTGATTTGTCAGACCGGTCTTCATTACCAAGTGGTTTATTTTCCTCGCTTGCTATATTCCCAGGTATTTATAACACTCTTCTACATACATTGAGGCCATTTTCTAGCCGTTCTGCATTATATATACATCTGGTTGTATCTTCCCTCTGACTACACATAAGGTGCGACATTTGTCAAGCCAAAACTGCATGCCAATATTCCTGGAAAACCATTCCAAGATTTTATGGAGTTGTTCGAATTGGTTCTTTGTGGAGCCCATCAGCTTAAGAACATCCATATACAGCAGATGATTTAGTCTCATTTGCTCCGTGCACTTTTTATACCAAAGCCATATCTGGTATCCTTCAGGCAGTTTGATAATGGATTCAAGGCAGAACCGCAATGGACTTAGCGAGTCGCCTTGAAATATACCTCTTCTAATTGGTATCGTGCTGGTTACGATGTTATCATCCATTTGTACCCATAATTGAATTTTTGTTCTCCAGGTAGACATTGTGTGTTCTAAGAACTTGAGGATATAACTATCGATCTTCAGCAAACTTATGAGCCATTCGTGTGGAACTGAATCAAATGCCTTCTTGTAATCCAGGCTGGCAGCAAAGAGATTTCTTCGCCCATTGTAAGCTTGATTGCACGCAACCGAATCAATGAGTAACTGTTCTTTGCATGCCATAGATCCTTTGGCATACTATTTTTGCAAGCTCCCAATTATGTTGCTTCGTTCGCAGTGCCTATAATATGTGCGTTCCTCAAGCCAGGATGTAATCACCTTGAATAGAGTCAGAAAACAAGTTACTGGCCGGTACTTGCTGGGGTCTGCAAAATACTGCTGGTCCTTTGAAAAGAGACACGCATCTCTTTGTGTGACAAACAACGGCATCTTCTTTGGGCCAAGTATAACATAATTTATTAATATCGCCAATAGATGTTGTGAACAACCAAATTATTAATGTTACCATTTTTTTTCCTTACAAACCACCTAATGACTGGCATATTTTTAGGCTTATCCCATGCGCAATATTGAATCTAAATGTGCCGCTTACCTGGTGATGAAATACTACGTAGCCGGTGCTAAATGCCTTATTTCCAAACATGGCGACAAACAAAGCATTGAAGACTTCAGGAATAATCTTTATACTTGGATAAACAAAGAGGTGCTGCCTAAACTAGAAGATGAAAAATTCTATTCGGCCTTCGGAGGAGTTCTACGTGTCAGTCAGACATTAAAACATTTAGGTGAGATAACCCTATATTTAAATGCAATATTTTTATCTGCCTCTAACTTAATGTCTGTGCAAAAACTATAGGAGTAAAAACTTTTTTTTTTCATTTAAGGATTAAAAGTATACCTTCAATACAAAACATAGGCTTTCTAATAGTGGCGACTTCAAAATAGGCGCGAATGAGAATGTACACCCCCAAACCAGAACTGGTTTTTGTACCAAATTCGAAATTAATATTACCAGATAGTTTATTTTGGAGTACTCAATACTCAATTGAAAAAGATTCATCAAACCTGCTTTCCACTTTCCGCTAGTTTTCGCGAAGCAGACTTCATATTTGCTCACCGCCTTGCAATACAGAGGAGAAACCCGGGCGGCTCATGAGGAGAAACCCAGGCGGCTCGTGATTTCGATCTCTAGCACGGAAACTTAACGGAAAAGTTGAGCATTGCTCACGCTGAACAATGAGATCAGTAGGAAATATAGCGCAACGAGCGATTGAAGTATTATTGAAGTATTATTAAATAAGACGGTCGAAATATCGTTGACACGATTTTTTTTTAAATTTCAACAACACACCACGAGGGCTTACAGCCTAAATACTATCGTACCGTTGGTGTCGACAAGGAGGAAAGAGGCAACTTGCTAATTCTGGACTTGAAGGTTTGGAGGTTCGGAGGAGAAGGAAAAATATGTGCTGGCAAGGAATGCCACAACTTGGAAGTTCTCGGGACAAAAGAGCGGACATAACAAGATGTTCTATGTCTGGTGACCTGGACAATAAAAGGGTGCATTCGCTCTGTTCCCCTGGTAGATCTGTTGGGATCAGCAGGTGGAGGAACTATGGAAGAAAGCTCCTCTGATCAGTGCCCGTGCAGATATCTATAAAAGAGAGAGAGGTCACCAACGGCACGTCGGTGGGCAAGGGATGGCCGCCTTTGGGTGAGCGAAGGGTCACCGATGAGACGTATAGCTCTCTTCTGAATGGAATCCAGGATAGCGAGTATAGAAGCGGCACCCCAGATGTGGGAGCAGTATTCGGGGTTTGGCCTTATTTGTGAAGTAGATAAGGTATAGAGATTATCTGGTGAAAAGTATTTGCGAGCCCAGAAGAGGAAACCTAATTTCTTAGCAGCCGCTTCTGCAATTGATGTGACATGTTGATACCAATTGAGATTTCGATCCACAGAAATGCCAACAAGTGAAAAGGACTCATTACTTTGAATAACTTGGTTGTTCATTGTGATGGGTCTAGGACTGGTGTATCTCTTATGACAAAGAAAGCCATACTGAGATTTGGTGGGGTTGAATTGTACAAGATTTCTACTTCCCCAGTCTAATATTTTTTGGAGATCCACGGAGACAGAACCCTCCATGAGTCTGCGCTCCTCATCTACTTGGGCTAAAGAGACAGGCTAAGAATATTGTGTATTTGAGTGGAGGGTGCTGTCGTCCGCGTAAGTGTGAACTGGGTTGGATGTGCTAGAGAGGGGGTCATTGATGTGGAGAAGAAACAAAGTAGGGGCTAAAGCTGAACCTTGAAGAACTCCTGCATTAATTGGATACACTTTAGACAACAGAAATGATCCGGTTGGAGAGAAAATTTGCTGTCCAGGTAGAGAGTTTTGGTGGTAGGCCATAGTTTATTAAGCAGCGCTGCGTGTCAGACCTGGTCGAATGCTTTGGATATGTCTAGAGAAACAATCTGGGATTCACCGTGTAGTTCCATAGACTTGTTCCAAGAATGGGTGACAAAGGAAAGGAGGTCGACAGTTGATCGGCGCTGACGGAATCCATACTGCCTGTCGTGGATTAGACGATGTTTTTCGAGAAATTTTAGTGATTCGGTGCTTATATACTTTTCCATCACTTTAGAGACGACTGAAAGGAGAGAAATAGGCCTGTAGTTGCTAGGAAGCGCTTTGGATCCTTTCTTGGGGACGGGTTGTACTCGAGCAGTTTTCCAGTTACTAGGGAATATGCCTCTATTGTAAGATGTCTGAAATAGACGAGTCAGGACAGGAGCAAGTTCTGGTTTTTTAAGAACAATTGCTGGGATCTCGTCAAGGCCAGAGGCTTTCCTGGTATTAAGTATTAAGAGAAGAGAGCATCTTTCGTACCTTTTTAGTTTTGAAAGTGATATCCGTCATTTTATGCGCGACATTGGGGACTGTTGGCGGTTGAACATTTGGAGGTGGGTTGAGAGTAGAATTGCCGGCGAACAATGAGGCAAAAAGATCAGCCTTGCCCAGGGCGGTAGAAACGATTTCATCTCCTGAGACAAGAGGTGGGAACGTGCTCTTGCAAAAATTATTCCCAATAGATTTAGCAAGAGTCCAGAAGGGTTTGCTGCCGATGGAGCTTAATAGGACTGTTTACGGTTTGAACATTTTGTGTCGTATAATATTGGATCAGTGTTTGACAAAATTTTCTGTTCATTTCGCCGACTATTATAAATTCGAGCGAAGAAAATTAGTTCAGTAATAAATGACATTATTATCCAGTCCGTTCGAAAAGTAACGAATAAATTCATTATTTCTGAAATTGAGTGTTTTTCGAAAAAATCCTCTGACATGTCGATTTTGTTTTAAACAAAGTCACTTTTTGACATACGACCCATATTTGTGGCGTCATTGTTGTTCGAGAAATCACGTGACCGACATTTATTTTTTTCAAATATCAACTCCGATTTTCGACCACGTCATTTGAAAGAGCGTGTCATTCAACATACAGAAAGTTAAAAATTATGGCTGCCTAATAGTAGCCTAGGGGACCAGGAATGTTTTTTTATTGCTGTCAGACCAAAACTTGAAATCGTACTTCGGTAAATAGTTTTTTCGGTTTTTTGAGTTATCTCTTTAGTTCTTATCTTTTGTTTGAAAAAAGCAGTATGTTTGACGTGTTTATTGAGTAGTGACTTTTGTCATTTTATAAAAGAATGGCTAAATTAACTGCACGAGAACGAACTGAAATTCTTTGCATGATCGGATTTGGAGACAGGATGCGCACCCAAAAATAAGTAGTTGAATTGTTCAATGAAACTCATCCTGATTGGCATCCCATTAGACAAAGCATGTTAACCAATATTGAGTCTAAATACCGTAACATTGGGCATGTTAGTGATCTTCCTAAATCTGGTCGACCTACAAAATCAGAAGAAGATCAACTTAATGTTTTGTTGGCAATACAGGAGAATCATCATTTAACACCTAGCCAATTAGCTTTTGATTTTAATATGGCAGCCTCTACAGTTCACAAAATTATGAAAAAAGCAAACTACCATCCTTATAAGGTACGCCTTGTTCATGAGCTATCTGAAGACGACTTTGATCCGCTAAACCAGTTCTGCGGACAAATGCAATCCCTATGCACTATTGATAATAATTTCGTAAGAAACCTACTTTTTTTCTGACGGGGCTACGTTTGTTTTGAACCGCCATGTCAATAGGCAAAACTGCCATTATTGGGCTACCGAGAATCCCCGATGGATGATGGAGTATCACACTCAACGTCCTCAGAAAGTTAATAGTTGGCATAGTTGACGGAAGAATTCTGGGTCCCTATTTCTTTGACGTGAACCTCACTGGTGCTAAATATTTGGATTTTCTTCGCGACGACCTTATTCCTGAACTAATAACTTTATATCCAGATATAGAGAAACGTGGTCTTCCGAGAAATGACATTTCTTTCAACACGATGGTGTACCTCCCCATTATGTAACACCTGTCCGTGCTTATTCAGATGTGGTGTTCCCGAATCGCTGGATAGGGAGAATGGGGCCGATTGAGTGGCCAGCTAGATCGTTAGATTTGACACCCCTAGATTACTTCTTGTGGGGATACTTAAAAATCAAGTTATACGTTAATAGACCGGAGAATTTAGAAGATTTAAAATCAAGAATTCGTCAAGAGATACATCGTATACCTCCTGAGGTTATTGACAATGCTCAAAAAGAATTTATTAATCGTCTTGGCTACTGTCAGGCAGCCAACGGTGCACAATTTGAATATTTAATTTGGTTGATTTTTACATAATTATTATCATTAACTTTAGTGTTTTGCGATTTCAAATCGTTTTCTTCATTTTTTTGTCTAACTTACATACTCACGCTAATGTAATTTTGGTCGAAATTGGAGGTTGCCATTTAAAAAAATTGTCGGTGACGTCATATCTCGAACAACGATGACGTCACAAATATGGGTCGTATGTAAAAAAGTGTCTTCATTTAAAAGAAAATCTACGTATCCGATTTTTTTTAAACTCTCAATTTCAGAAATAATGAATGTATTCGTTACTTTTCAAAAGCACTGTATAAGCAAACATTAACATGAATCAGAATAGCGTTGGTACTTTGTTAAACAAACCAGTTTCTTCGTATTCTCCAACTGAAAAATTGGAAATCAAGAGGAGAGGCCGTCCTGTTCCAGGTCTAGATATTGTACATAAGCAGACTGTTAAAGGAAAAGACGTTGTTCGGAAGTTGAATAGAGTTGTTTATACAAAGAATGAGAGGATTTGTCGGTGTGAAAAAATCTCACTTTTCTATTTTCAGTGTGTATTCTTTAGGGGTGATGAGGCCTGGACTAACCACGGACCAAAGGACCTTGTTTATCTCGCTGCAAAAATTAAGAAAGATGAATCTTCAGTTGGGCATATAAAAAGTAAATTCAGTTCTGAATTACTGAAAAAATACAATATACAGACGCAATTGAATCATCATTATAGAGATTCACTTCTGAAGAAAAATGGGGAAATTGCAAAAAACTGATACGCTTTTTCGAAAATCATAAATTGTATAAAGCTTTGCGGATCACTTGAACTAACTCTAAGGGATCACGATGAGACTGAAGATTCCTTGAATAAAGGAGTCTTCCAGGAGCTCGTGGAATTTTCAGTAGAGCTAGATTCGGTGCTAAAAGATCACCTAGAAAAACCCATAGTCTTTAAAGGAACATCGAAGATAATTCAAAATGACATCTTGGAGTGCATGCTAGAAGTAAACCAAGAAGAAGTAAAGAAAGAGGTTGCATCAACAGATTTTGTTTCTGTCACTGCTGATGAAACTACCGACGTTGCTTGCAAATTCCAATTGGACAATATTCTGAGGTATCTTAAAAGTGGTATTCCCGTGGAAAGGTTCTGGAAGATTGTGATCCCTAATGGACACAATTCTGATGCTTTATTCACTTGTATATTTAATGATGTAGATTTTCTGCTAAATGATCTTAGAATATTAATTGGTCATAGCTATGATGGTGCTTCAGTAACGAGTTGATCTCTCAGTGGAGTGTCCAAAAAATTGTGAGAGACAGGTATCCATGTGCAAATTTTGTACATTGTTATGCTCATCAAGCCAACCTTATTATGAAAAAAGCTACTTCAATTAACAATAATGTTAGAGTCTTTTTTATTTAAGTGGACTTTGTATTTTTTCCAACTCTCCCCAAAGAACAACAGTTTTATAAACGTAAATGCAAAAAAGATGATCTAGAGCATCTCCAACAAGGTGTAATTTTCATCTCGGGGCATCCATCCTGTTTACGACAACCTATCGGACTTGATTAAAGTTTTATAAAAACAGTGACGCAATCACTTTAGATAGAACCATTGATCAGGCGAGTGCTTACAAACGTTCATTACAATACAAAAAATTTGTATTCTGGCTTACTTTTTTCCACGAAATAATGCCAGGCATTGGTATTTTAATCAAACAGCTTCAGCAAACAAATTCAGATCCCGTAAAAATAAACAGACATATAAGCAATTTTGATAAAAGAAGTTAACGACATTCGTAACAATAAACTGGCAGAAGGAAATGATCAGGCGAGCACTTCTTCCCAGGTATTAGTCAAACGTTGAGGACGAGATAAGGAAACATTGAATACCAGAACAAGACATGCTGGCGAAGTTTGCAACATCATTATTTCACAAATGAGAGACAGGTCACCTTGTAGCTGCAAATTTATTCGTGTCAGAAAAATTCCCTGAATATGCTAAAGGCTTCTCTACAGAATATTTGCGCAAAACAGTTGAATGCTACTCGTTCCTCGATGAGAATCAACTCAAGACGGCATTGCAAGTCATATATATTTGAGGATTGCTTGATGCTGCCGGTGCAGTATTTCTCCTCCGTTTATTTCTAGAACAATGACTAGATTCAGTTATTATCAAGCTGCTCCAGATTTTTATTACTCTTCCAATGACCACCTAAGAAGCAGGGAGATGTTTCTCAATGCTGAACCACGTGATAACATTTTCACGCAATATGATGCACGAATCGAGATTGAATGCTTTGAGAATGTTGTCTTTTGAGAAAATTTTTTGTTGGTGAAATTGATATTTCAATAACAAAGTTATAGACAAACTTGCCACAAAGAAGAATAGAAGAATGAAGTTTATTCTACACGCAGTATGAAAATGTGGTATGTTTTTTCAATTACATATACCTGTATGATAGGTTAATATATATTGTTTCTTATTGTGTCTAAGATTTCTGTGCCTATTTTTTAGTATTTTATCCATACAACATAATTCAGAAGGTGTTACATTAATTCATTCAAAGTAATTGGATTCCGAGGTCAAACTCCTCAGACACCCTATTAGGTATTCATTGTTTTACGCCCAAAAGCCGCCTTTTTCGCCACGCCCTCGTTATGGCACTGGTTAACAGTAAACAATTATGGTGGCAGCCTTTATTTCATGGCTAGATAAATTTCATTATAATATTTCCTTGTATTTTATTTTTTCAGGCGCAAAAGAAATTG